>JAVSBS010013655.1:52753-86552 GCA_033124195.1 Coracias cyanogaster
CCCCGGCCCCGGCCCCGGCCCCGGCCCCGGCTGGCGAGGCCGTTCGGCGCCACTTCGAGGTCCTCGTGTTGCCGCAACGCTGTTGCCGTAGTAACAACGGCCGTCGCATCTCATTGGACAGAGGCGCCGCCGTTCGCCTGGCAACAGTAAGGCAGGTCCTTATTGGCTGAGGGGCGGAGGCTACGGTGAGGTTCGCCTGGCCCGGCCCACGCCAGGCCTCCTACCGGCGGGGCGGGGTCGGGCTGGGCTGGGCTGGGCCGGGCCGGGCCGGGCCGGGGTACCCGCCGGCTGTTGGAGGCGGGCGAGGGATAACGGGAAGTTTGGAGCCATGCTCTGGCATCCTCCGGAGCCCCAGCAGCCGTTACAGCCACCCCTGGCTCCCGGGGCGGCCGCAGCCCAGGCCCCACCGTGTTCCTCGAGAGGAGGCTGGGCCCAGGGCCCGGGCCCAGACCCTTCCGTAGGGAGCCGGGCATCACCCCCAAGGCGCGGCTCTGGTGGCCCTGCTGAGCCCTTTGGCCTGTCCCAGAACGGAGGAGCAGCCGAGGGAGCGTTGGCACCTGCTCCCCCGCGTTGGTGTACAAGTGCCTGTGGTTTAAAATGTCATTGGGCATTTCAGTGAGAAATTTGGGTCTTTAAGGTTTGATTCAGTATGAAATACAGACTTTTTCGGTCTGGTGACCTGTGTAAAGTAGGTAGGTAGGGTGTTTTCCATCTTGATTTAAGTCCTTTAGATTTCTGTTAGCAAGTTCAGTATTTCAGTAGTTTGTGATGTGGACTAATGCCCTGCAGGGCATGTTAAAGCATGTTAAATACACAAATATTTGTGTATATAACTTAACTTTCATATGGGGTCCCTTTGAATCCAGCAGTGGTACTCCTTTAGAGGCAGTAACATGAGCAAAAGCATGTAAGATTGCAGGAATGTAATGGCAGTACCTACTGTTGTATAGATTATTTTGAAAATGATTTCTTAATTTTGAAGACTTCATGTAAATTGCTTCATATTACTGAGTAAAAAAAGTCACCAAGTGATTCATACGTGCATGGTTAAAACTCAAATGTTTACAGCTTGAGTTGGCCCATATCATATTTTTATCTGTATTTCTTTCTCATCCTGTTTAGAATGTGCAGGTATACACCGATCTTTAATAATAAAGACAAAATCAGAACTGGTTTTAGTCTCTAATCTCTGTGGGATTTACTGAAGGAACAATGAACGTGTCCAAAGAGGTCTGACTGTGAAGAGGGATCGACCCCTAAGCATGTGTGGCAGAAGCAGGGTGGTTAAAGAGCTAAAGTGGAAACCCAGTGTGGATTTTCTGTGGATTTAAACACCACTGACTATGGAGTGGTCACAATCCCACGAACTGAAAATCTCTGGCAGCATTTTCAGTATTACCTGTTTCAGTAAGGTTAGAGCTGCCTTTTTTGAAGGGGTTGCGGCACCAGAAACAACGTGCAGAAGCAAACAAAAGTGGTACATGAATCACCTGGGAAAATTTAAAATCTGGAGCAGTGCAAGCTTTGAGTAGAGAATATTCATTATCAGCTTTGTTTCCTCTGGTAAATTTTTACGTATTTATTAAGCCCCAGCCATTTGATTATGTGATTTATGGCCAAAACCGAAAAACTGCCTTCCCAGTGGAGCTTGAAATCTAAACATTTTCCTTGGTTCTTGTTTTCTTCTAATTGGTTCACTCATGCTGAGTTCTGAGAGCTCGCACATATTTTATGGGTGACTCTTTTCCAAAGCTGTGAGGAAGCAGATGTAAGGCCTGCAAGGCCTGAAGTCTTAGCACACTGTTACACCAGCTGTGCTACTGTTATCTGTGTGCGAGGATTAAATTGTCATCTTATGTTCGGTGCTGGCAAAAGCTGAGTATGTGACAGAGATGGTGACAGTGGATTTAATGTCTGGGTGGCTGTTGCACTGAATATCGCTTGTACCACACGTATCAAGCAAGTCAGCGTATTAGTGAGTGTGATTGGAATTGGTCTGAGCAGTCAGCTGCCATTATGTTACCATTCTTTCTGCATCTTGCATGCTGTCATACAGCAAGTCCTATGCAGCAGTCTCTCCTACAAAACAATATTCCAAAAGTAGGTTTTAGTTAATTCGCTCCATGTGTCAGTGTGGATCTGTCTCCCCTTCTTTCTGAAGGGAAACACTATCCAACCTTTATGGAGCATCTTTCACAGGTGAAACTTGGTCTATATCTGAAATGGACTGTCCCAAGTAGAGACTGTATTGGGTCCATTGCAGAGTTCTTTCAGAAGACCTCTGACAAGGACTTGGGAGATCACTTTCAAGCCAGGGCAGCACCCAGAGACTGACTTTGGCTCCTTGCAGCTGCAGTGCACAAATCAGACTATTATCTGAAACCACCATTCATATCAGTTTAATTTAATATGTCAGCCTGTAAATTACAGCAGCCGAGGAGCCAGCACACATTTGCTTCTGCTGTCTCGCCTCCATGGTGGCCATTTCTGGCAGAGAGGAAGAATGGACAGCTGGAGGTGGTAGCTTCTAAAACTAGTCTAGTGTGCATTGCCAGGGCTTGTCATCTGTGCACAGTGAGAACTCCAGCAAAAGTTGTCGCGTGGCTTTGCAATTTTACCCATTGACGAAATGGCAAAATCCAGGAAAATTACACTGCAGAGCACAGCTTACCAGAGGAGCCTCATGCAGGTTCCCGCATCAGAAGGGAGTACAAAGGCTTCTCCTTTCTTGATTCGATGGGTGTGGACAGCTTCACTGCTTCTAAAACTGATTTGTGGTAAGGAGTCCTACACTGCTAATAGTAATTCCCATATAGTGGGGTCCTAAAGCGCAGAAAATTGCCCTGCATTTTTGTAAGCTTTTCTCACATTCACTTTTAAAGACCATACAGCTCAGACGCATTCAGAAGGACACTGAATGTTACATCCACCTCTGTATGATTCATGCCTAAGAGCTGGAAAGAGGCATTGTTCCATTCTGCCTGCAGTTTGCCATCACTGTCCTGTCTTTTGGAGGTGTGGTTTATATGCAGACAGACCAGGGCAGGAGTGCCATCAGCGTTGTTGACTTCCTTGCCACCCCCTGAAGATAGAGCAGCAGTTTTTACTGGAGTATGTCGTAGCACTTGAGGTCTAAACCTCATTATGCTGAAATGTGCTTGAGTTTTATTTTTAAATGAAGGTGCTGATGTTTGCAGGCTCCCTTTCCATTGCCAGAATGAAGCTGATCACTGGTTGCAATTATTTCTGTTCTATCGGTGTGATGTACACCATGACAGGTAGCAGAAAATATTAATCTGCATATGTTCTATGATTCAAACACTAGAGTACACCAATCTGCAGATCCTGCGGTGAAGTGCTACGGACTGAACCGCAGGCTCTGAACCAAAGTTGACCTGTAGGTGAACCTCACAACCAAACAATGGATCTTAATATGTATAGTATTGATCACACATGCAATGTATTATGCATCTATCTTTTGCTATTTTAGTATAAATATATTTAGATGACATCTCATAAAGCCTAATTGTAATGCATGTTGTGAAACAGTAACCAGCAGGATATCTTTCTCTGTCTGGAAGTATGCTACAAAGCTGTGGGACCAGCCATTTGGCCTTGTTGAGAGATACAAAGTCAAAACCAAAATAGACAGAGAAACTCCTGGGGATTCCCCCTTGAGCCCTGGCCAGGCTTTGGGTGGAATCCAACCGGAAGGGTGATACCAGGTATTCCTGCATGTGAAGTTTTGCAGGTTGTTTATTCAACTTTATAAAAGCTGGACCCTCTTGCAGCGATTTTTTTGGTAGCTTCACCTATGAGTGGACACACTGTCTAGGGCTTCCCAATTGCCAGGGAAAGCTTCTCCAAACCCTTGCTGCAACCAGGGCACCCCAGCAACTGCGGGTCTGATGATGGTAATGTATTAATAGGGCAATCGGTGATGTGTGTCTCTTAATCACTATAGTTACTGCTATGTAATAATGATTAGGTGCATTACTCTGCTTATTCCCACGGCTGCTCAAAACTAATATATAGTAAGTTTATATTTTTGATGAACCATATCATTTTATTTCTGTATTATCTTAAAATAGACAGTAAAATAAGCCTGCGCCTTTTGTTGGCGTCTGTGTCCTTTCTGTTGAACCTGTCAACTGGCAAAACATGCGGTGAAGAAATCAAATGGTGTGTATAGTGAGATTATTTATTATCATTTCTGTGTTGTGTCCTTCCCAGGGGTGTGGTCACCAGGTTTGGGAGTTTTTGTTCCTAATATTTATTCAGACAAATCTCTGTTTAGCCTTTTTCTTTTGACTGCAGGGGCAAATGCTGTTCCTTAATACTCCCTCTAAACCTTTGCTGGTAGCTACCAAGTGGCATTATTTATAGCCCAGGCAAGACTGAATGGCTTATAATAATGGTGACTCAAGCCTATAAATCTTTATAATTACTGCCAGAACTATTAGTGCCATGTTGCATTGTGACACTTACACAAAAGTGCTGAGAATCTTTAATGGTTACTCATTAGCTTTCTTGTTTTTCCTCTTTACTTCCCAACTTCACTGCGATGAACACTTAAACTTTTTGTATACAAAACTGTGCAAAAATTTATCTAGATTAGTTTCCCCTCAGTTCCTTGTCTCGCAGGTTGGTATCACTGAAGGGGCTACCAGCTGCATAACAGTAAGTCTCACTTGCATGCGGCAGTTACTGCAGCAGAAGCAGCTCACCAAATCTGAGTGCTGAGAAGAAATTCATTCTCTTTGTTTTCTGATATTTTTGTTCTTCATTTGCACTGCATTTGTATCAACGAGGCATTCTCTCCAGAGACAATTTGGGGCACTTGGCCAAGGAGTATCTCTGTCTGTTTGGAGAGTCATGGTGACATTTGGCCAATTCCTGAAAGTTCGAGTTGTCAAAATAGGAAGGAGCTTACTATCTGTAGATTGTAATAGAAAGACTGCAGTATTTTCAAGGACCAGAGATCCAAAGATAAAATTTCAGTATGGCTTATGTGGGAATGGATTTCAGACTTTCAACTCTTGGATGAAGTTCACCTGATAGCAACAGAGTCAAGAGGAGAAAATAGCTCTGGCTGAGGACAGTCTTTCTGCTCCTAGGAAGCAGATACCTACCATGGAGCAACTTTGTTGTCTAAAATAAGGAGCACCAGCTTAGCAGTAGGTGCACAATAGGTTGTCACAGAGGCTATTACTCTCTGCAGTAAGGAAATGTTTTTTTGGCCAAGCTAGCTGTCTCCTCTCCAGCCTGGTAGCTGCTGTCCCTCTGCACAGGCTCAGTTTAGCAATGCCGTGTGTATACATCTGGCTGGTAAAAATGTGGGCCAAGAACATTTTTGGCTTTGGGGACTGGTCATCTGCTGTAGCAAAAGAGACAGGCTATGTCTGGGAACAGGAGTAGGATTCCCTGGTGTCTTCAGAAAGTGTGAGAAGCCTTTTAGGCAGTCAGTCAGGATGTACTGCTCACACATCCTCAGGATTAAGTGATACAAGTAGATTTTTGGTGCTAATGAAATTTTCTTCTGACGCCAATCTGCAGGAACCGTGGGAAGATGTCGTTGTCCTCTGTATAAGGAATTTTCTTACTCCTGTCTTCTTGCAGCTTGTTGTAGTTTGTGCATTTTGGTCTCCTGTAGAAGAGAGGAGGACTCCTCAGCACGGAGTTGCCCGAGAGGTGCAAATCTTGTAAAAAAGCTAAAATCTTGTGGGGATGGAACAGTGACTGTGCATCACCTGTCATAATGCAAGAACAAAGCAGCACCGGATTACACTATCTGGTGGCAGTTGCTAGGCAAACGAATCACTTTTCATACAGTGTGTATTTAGATGAGGAACTCATTGCCATGGGATGCTGTCAATACCAGCATGAGGTGAAGAAAATCCTGTGGAGGGCTGTTAAACACAAAGATGCTCTCAGAGTCCCGTGCTCTCTACTGGACTCTTGCACATGTGCTCATTATGGGCTGCTGTCAGAGACAGCTCATTGGGTCAGTTGGTCATTTGTGTTGATGCCATCTCTCTGTGGTTCTTCTCTCTTAAATGAGGAGGTGCGGGTAGGGGAGAGGGTCTGTGGCTTTTACGAAGACTACCTGGCCCGAGTAGGAGGTCTTGAAAATGAGCAAACCACAATGCATGGAACACATCTTTTATTCAATAAGCAAGCAAGCACAGAAGTATAATGTGTAGTGCTTAATATTCATACAGTACTAAAAATATAAAAATAGAAATAAAATTTCACTGAAAGCATTTTCACTCACAAATATACAAGGAAAAGTGCTGTCAAGCCACATCATGCCACACCACTTGCCAGTTGCTGAACTGACAGTTTCCCAACAGAACTGAAACACTAAAAATCTGCTAGTCTCTCCTCATGGCTTTTGGCGAGCCTGAATATTTCACTAGCAAAAACGGGCCTCCTGAAGCTGAGAACCTAAAAAGCATTGATGTCATTACTTAACAGAACAATAAAATAATTCTGGAGTTTTATAGTGATAGTAGCCTGTTTCAGGCTGTTTGTGTACCTGTCATAATTAAAAAAGCTACAGAATGAACTTGAATCCTGACTATAATCCAGACCAGTCATGGCTAACAATTACTGAAACCATATTCTGCATGAATATTTGTGCAATACTCCCACCCGGTGGCATATTTTTAAACTCCCTTCCTTCAGTGTTGCCATTTTCCTTGCCTGCTTAGACGGACATGCATATTCATCTTCCACTTAGGTCTGATGGAGTCCAGTAGCACAAACCCTAAATGGTGCTAAGTGCCCTTAACTTTTAGTGGAACTAGAGGATAAGCAGCACCTTACCTTTTCTTACTGCACCTAATGGGTGAAATTCACATCTACAGAGGACAGCATAGGTGTCAGAGACTGATTCCTCAAGAAAGGCTCTGCACCAGATGCCTCGCTTTTAAGCCCAATTTGAGGGACTGAATTAGAGTGGGGGGCTTAAGAAGCTTCTGTTTGCTGACCTTCAGCGTGGAGCTGAACTTCATCCTTAAGGAAAACAGCTGTGTGCCGCCATCCACGAAGCATGGGTGGGTTTTGGGATTAGAGTGACAATCACGGCTGTATTTCATGACAAGGCCTGTCTTGGAGAGTATGCCAGTGCACAGAACCTACGCACATAATACAGATACGGGTGTGCAGAACCTAATGGGAACCCCACTTTGATCAGTTACTATTTTGGAATGGGATTTATTTATACTTGATATACCTGCTATAAAAATAAATGTGACGATTAACCCCTGAGATCATTCTAGCATACAGTTTTGGCCTGTTACTTGTTTCCCTCTGAAAGAATTTTTTATTTGGTTTATGGACGTTTACTTAGGTTCTAGTGAAAAGCTTTTATAAAACACATTAAATAATCAATGTGGGGCTGAAAAGGTGTACATTCTAGTTGCATATATGATACATACCTTATATGTATATAATACATTCCATAACAGCTGAATATTCTAGTATTGTCTAGGAAGTTCTTGCATGTGAACAAAGCATTAAAATACTAGAAGACAAACAGCTGTTTAGGATCAAAGAATTGTATCTGATATGGTTTACTTAGATTGTTTTTCTTTCTTTAAATCTTGTTACACGTAATAGCTACAGTAGTTTGTCCAGCAGGTAATAAATGAATGCATAAAGGACTTCTAGCTATGTTTGGATATCATATGCATGCATTTTTTATAAATAAAAATCAAATGTGAGGTCGCATTTTCCCATCTTCTGTTTATAAACTAAATCAAATTTCTCATTCATTGAAACAGTGAAGATGTCTTTCCATAGCCCAACTCGTCCTGAAACACAGAGGAGGAACACAAGTCAGAGAGCGGACACAACAGGACACCAAATATCTACAGTCTAATTGTGCAGGGCACCAAGTATCATCTGCACGATGCTAATCAGTCTTAGGTTTCATTAAAAGCTTAATGAGACCTAAGGCTGGTCATCGTCTTACCCAATTTCTCTGCTACAACCCTTGCAAAGCCTTAAAGTAAGTACCATACACCTTGTCATCTGCACCAGGTAAGTATTGCACAGCGAGAATTATGACTTTTGTGAGATTTTACTCTAGCCTTAATCAGAAATGAATACAGATTGTGGTTTGGATATTCATTTAAAAGTGGGTTTCTGGTTTCAGTGCAAACGATGGCTGTTTAATAATTCCAACTGCTAACAATGATACATTTAAAAATCACTGTGCCTTCAGCATACACTGGTTAGAGAACTATCCAAAAGGTACATGGAATGCAGAGTATGAAACTGGTTACTGAGATGTAATATCATTACCTGATTTCTATTATTTTATGTTTAAAGATAAATTCAGATGAATTTACATTTCTCAATATGGAGAAAATGATTTGTTAAAAATGAATGTCTAGATTATACCTATAGAAGAGAACAAGTGCTATGCACCTGGTTTGTGCCATGTACATTTTATTTTTGTACATGGAGAATAGGAAGCTTTTGGTGGATGCAATATGGACACTGAACACTTTTTCTTTGTATGGAGTATTTGCCTACTGTACTGAACCCGACTAGTAACATAACCTGACGACACTTGTGAACCCACGAGTCAAACGCTGCAGCCCTCTTAACCACAGTTTCACCATAGTCCAAAATTTATTTAACTCAAAGTCAGGTTACTTGTTGGTGAATAAGCCCCATGGATTAACCAGACTGAGAGCACACTTTCTCTTCTCATTTAAGTTGGATATAAATAAAGACAAAATCGAGGCTTGTTCAACTGGAATAAATGAAAGGAGAATTGGGACAGTGCTACCAGAGTTTAATCATAACAGCAAGAACAAAACTACATGCAGGGAGCTTAATTATGCATTTGATGCATAAGAAGAATATCCATTTCATTTAATTACCATTGCTTTTATGCAGCAACTCTACAGTTGAGTCCATAGACAAAACTGCCTGAAACATCTACAAATTCCATGTTAACATGATTGTGTAGTATGTGCAGCAAGGGCCATTTTATGAAATTGGGATTTTCCTGTAACTTCTGAAGGTATTATAATGTTATGGTTTGTTTTCTGGATCCAAAGATCAAAAGAACCTGAAACTGACTGGAAATGCATCATTTATTGTTTTCATCAAATTTCTCCTGTATCAAAAAAAAAAAAAATTAAGAAAACACAATCATAAACATCTGATACTGATTGCAATTTTGCTCTGGCAACTATAATTGCATAAAGTACAGCATGAAAAATAGAAGTGTTTTTCCTTTTCAATAATGATAATAAAACATTTTCCTCCTCTGCTTGGGAAAGATAAGCCTTTTATTTCTGAATCTCCTTATCAACACATACAGACAAATGACAAGTTTTATAAAGGACAAACACAGTGAATTATTTGTAACAGCTTTTCTTTTAACCATATGAATTGATAGCTTGTCAAAAAGTCACCCACCTGGTTTATGATTTGAATCATGCAACTGTGTAAATTATGATGTGATAAGAGGCAAATATAAGTAACATATCTAATCATTGTTCTGCTTTCACAGCAGCTCAGGGTTATCTTCAGAGTAAAGATCAATGTGCTAAAAGAAAAAAAAATGAAGAACTAAAATAAAGCAAAATAATAAAGTAAATGTAACTAATGACAAATTAAATATTTGAAAAAAATTACAATAAGCTGCCATGTTATTGCCACCATTCTTTGTCACAGAAACGAACAGAGAAAGAACAAAGCACTGCTAATGAAGCTGCATTCTGAAGTAACAAAATATTGTAAAAGCCAGAGACAGCAAACAAAATAAATTCAAAATAAGGGTATTTTTAATAAAAAGCACACAGTGAACAAATGACAAAATATTACATTAACTGCTGTAGCTCCCTTCCTTCTCTACTACAAAATGGAGACGGCCTCTTGAAAGATTTATAGGTGGTACAAATAAGAGGCTCTGCCCCTTGACGGGGGGTTTGCAGACTCCACTACAGAACAACGACCACTAACACCACGTACTGAATGGCGCATGCAACACAAGTAGGCATCACTCTTGTCTGGATGGAGATGATCTGGCCACCAGAGACAGTCGCTGACCTTTCTGCCTGTGGAAGGTCTGCTCTGTTCTCTTGTCCCTTGTATTACAACCTCACCTTTCTTTCACAACCGCCTTTCTGGCTTTCACTGGACAAGGAGAGGGGATTTGGGCTGTGCATAGCCTGTAGCCGTGCTGCTGCTCCACAGATCTCCAGATCATGGGGGTTAGGAACAAATCTAGGTTTGTACGTTATATGCAAGTCAACAGAGGAGATCGCGGCTCTGTTTTTTGTAAAATCTTGCACTAACATAGAACACTTTATCCAATGCCCTCACGGTGTCTTCCCAGACCCATTATTTTATGATCTCGCCTTCATAGCTGAGGAGCAGGTTGGTAACCAGTTAGGCAACGTGCTGTAAAATCTTGTGGCAAATGAGATGGTCTGTTATTTTCACACGAGATACAAGTTGTATTACATGATGAATTTTCTGTTTGAAGTAGGAAGGGGAGGGTAGGATGGGAGTTGAAAGCAAGATAACTAAGAGTAGGAAAACACACCATTCAGTGGAGACTCTACCAGAAAAGGTAGGGAATATATCAGATCTCACAGTGAAACTACCAACTCCTTATCTTCACTGAAATTTTACCGTAAGCCAGAAAACTTCAGACATTTATTTCAAGAACTCATCATTACTATAACATAAGTGAACTGGAGCAAAAAGAGGCACCTTATCACAGTTATGACTGAGAAGTGCCCATAGGAATCTGGTTTCCATGTCGTACTATAAAAAACGGCGTGTATTGCTCCTACAGAACGTACCAAGAGCCTTTCCATACCAGGTGTGTGAAGTCACAGATAAAAGCAAGGAGGTGTGAGCAATGGCTTTTTTCCAAGTATGACATTCTGAAATATTTGTGCCAACATACAGAGAGGACATGTTATCCTGGGTCAGTTACTCTGACAATAGTCTGAGTAATGAAAACTAGCATAAAGTTCTGCCAAGAAAGATGTGAAGGCAGTATAGAACGCTAGTGAACCTGCTCTCATGGGAAAGCAAACTTCCTCTCAAACAAACCTGACTGAATGCTGTTAAGATTACAGCTTGACCAATTAAAGGTGAATCCAAGGATACAATAGACTTTTGTAAGGCATGTGATTTTGGTGGCTTTTAATAGAACTGTATCATGTCAACAAAATGCTTGATAAATGAACAACTGGCTGCAGTCAAGTCGTTAGTAGTAGTAGTTAGTAGTCAAGGAGGACTGATGATACTCGATATTTCTATCAGAGATTTGAAAATAATAAAAATTACAGCTGGTAAAATCTGCAGATAACAAGAAGGTTGGCTGAGAGATGTAGTATGCAAAGGGCTCTTATACAGAAACCTAAGCACAAAGTATTCAGGTCATGCTCCCTTAGTAAGGGACAAGAACCTGCAAATTAACTCCTCTGAAAAGACACTGTGGTCATGATAAACGACACACTTCAAGTGTGTGATGCTGTAGCAAAGGTGCTAACGTGGCCATGGATGGACAAACAAGGGTGAGGGAGAAAGTTCCAGTTAAAACTGGATTAAATCAGTAGATAAAATTATTTTATATCTGGATAAGGCATTTGTGAGGCTGACAGAAATTCTCCATCTTGACCTTATGTCCTCATTGAAAAAAAATACTTGTTAAGGGCCATAAAGCAGCCTACAGAAAATAATTGGGAGAGAGACTTTCTGAGGTCACTCTTTTAAGCTTATCAGAAAAAAGAGTTAGAAAGGACTTGATTTCTTGACATTATCAAAGGACAGATGTATCAGCAGTTTAAAGGGCACTTCGGGTTCCTGGAGAAAGACCTCAACAGAATAAACATCTAGAAAACAGACACATTTTAAACAGCTGAGGTAGACAATGAAAAGAAAAAGCTCATAAAGGAAAACTAGAGCTCCTTGTCATTTGATGCCTTTAAATTAGAATTATTTGCTCTGATATACTTAAACAGAAGGGCTTAGACCAGGATAAACTGTATGAAATTTTGTGGGCTTTGACATGCCAGAGGTCAGAAGAAGCAGTGCAGTCTTCTCAGCATAAGTAGCTTGATCTGTTGAAGTAAGCCAAAGACTCTCTAATGGAGTGGTCTGCATGGTGTTGCACATACAGTGTTGATCCTGGATGTTACTGTCCTTTTTAGTCACTTCTACCTAACTTCATTTCAAAACAAACCCCCAGATTGCACCAATAGTCAGTTACCTCCCATCATTTACAGATCAATATTTTACTAATATCTTAACACAGTCTGGAGGTTACTAAATTGTCGGTTGCTTCTTGCAATTTCCACAATAAGAGTTTTACTGTGGGTTTTAAACATACCCCTGCCAACGGGAAGTGCTTCTGCATTACAGCACTGATCAATGAGTTGATGGCAGTGTTCCACCATGGATTCCAACTGTGCTTTGTCATAAGAAACTCCTAAGAACCTCACCAGTTGCTCAACCATTGTTGCTAGGTCCTGTAAGAGAGTATTTAAAAATAGTTTATTTTAAATTACCTTTTTGAGTGAGTTTAAGTATTTCAAAGAGTTATATCCTGATGAGCATAAAGAATACACATGCAGAGCATAAAAAATACAAATGCAGAGTTGTAGAAACACTGCTGTCTTAAAATTTTGCCACCTTCCAAGTTGCTGAAAATAAGCACATTCCAAGTTTTATGGTAAAACAGGTCAGCAGAGAGCACAATCAGGTAAGCTCACCTCTTCAAATACTAGAATGGGAAACTGCAAAGTGTTACACTTCCCGCTTTCGACAACACCACACCATTAACTGATCACTTTGGAATACCAGCCTATTTTGAAGGAATTAAAAGTTTCTTTGATTTCATCTTAGTAACATAAATGACTACAAATGTTAGAACAGCCCTTCCTTCATGGTTAGCTTCTGGGATTGCATTCATTGAGATGGAAAGGATCTGGTGAGGTGGCCTCTGAGCATAAGCAGTCATTAATTCATCTATCCAGAACTCCAGAGTTCCTCCATATGAGTGAGACTTCTGGAGTTGCAAGGACAAAATAGCAATGTGTATCAGGAAGCAGAAAGATACTGTGACACCACCAGCTTCTGGCAGCATCCGTCAGTGGGCACAGCTAGGAATGTATCATTATTCAAAAAAGTGGGTTTGAAATAATTTCTACTAAACTTTAAAAATTATTCTTATTGTATTATATCTTCATTTAGCATCCCACTCCATCAGAAGGCTCAGTAAAGCTCAAAGCTCAGTAAGGCTCACCCAGCTTTATTAAGTTCTACCCTGATTTTGCCTTTTTGTAAGTTTAGAGATCAGAACTAGGTTTTTCCTATGTTTGCATTAATTTTCCAGTCAAATATTTTGAAGTATTTTAATTAATTCTCAAAAATACATTATTGCAATAGGAAACAGAAACCAATGTTCTATGTAGTATTTCCACTAAACTTCTGATTAAAGTGGATTTATTAGACAGAATACTGTAAAGACCCAATAATTATGTTCACCTTACGCTACATGATCATTCCTAATTGTTTTCAACATTGTTTCACAGAAGACAGTAAGAACAACTGAATAGTCAGAATAAATGCCAAATATATAGGACAAAACACTGATGATATACTTTTTTTCTCATTGATTCAGAACACACAGCAAGACATTTCTTTTAAATTAACGTGCAGTGCTGAGTGTAGCAAGCACTGAACAGTTACACATTTCTGCCTTCCCTGTGAGTGGCTTAGTGCCTATGGATACAGGCAGATTCCTGAGTAAATTACTAGGTTTTTGAAAGTGCTGAAAGTCCATAGAAGCTCTTGAATGCCAGTGCTTTAAACATAGTATCAGACATTAGGAAGTCCAAATATGGACAAAAGAAGCAAATTTTGTACTTTATGTGTTTTGAACACTACCATGCTAAATGTAATGAAAATACCTTTTTGCCACATCTAACCTACCTTATGCATATCTTCATACTTGAGAAAAAGTACATTGGCATCCATGTGATGTTCCCAAAACTCTTGCACATGCTCAAACCACGAACCATATCCTACTACAAAGACATTATGATTGGCAAAAGGAAAATGAACACTTTTGTTACTAAGTCCTTTTCAAACAAGAAAACAAAGAGGAGAAAAATAAATTAACTGGAGTGGTTCATAGCCCCAGGAGAACAGTGTCTGGTTTTTGACCCATTGCCATGCACAGCAAGCAACTTAATTTAAAAAGAGCTGTCAAATATTCAAAACAACTACCTTACCATAAAGATAAAATGTTCAACTGAAAATGCCACCATATTTCATGATGGACCTCTTCAAGCTCAGTATTAGTAACACGTGACTATTGAACAGAAATTGAGCCAAAATAAAAATTACACAAATAGCTTTGCAGAAGGCAAATTTCCAGTGGCTCCAACCTGTGTGAATTCCTCCAATTAACATATCACACTGCAGCTTCCTTCACTTAGAAGCTAGCATTTGTGGAAGGTGCCATAAAGCATCCTTTATTATGGACAAAGAATTGCTAACAATCATTGTCTTTTCTGAAAAAAACAAGCATTGAGGAAACAGACCTATAAAAATGATGTATGGTCATTGCCAAAAATGCAGGATGTACTGACAGAATAATCTATTTATCATTACATCTTTTGCACCCCTGCCCCAAATCTAAGACCTATTCTCTTATATTGTTATTTTCTGAACACTTCCACACGAGTTCAAGACACAGTTTCAGTTATACTGTTATGAGTTATCTCAATTACACAATAAATCTAGACTACACCCAGATGCCCAAGAAGTGCCGAGTGCCTGAAAGCTTAGAGTGATGTGATGGGGTATTTTCCATGTATCACAAGTTGTGAGCAGGCCCAGCATGCAGCATTGCCAACGATGAAAAGCTTATACCTCCTACCTCCTGCATGCCACCAGCAGCTTGCCTTCAGTTCCCCACACTTGCTGTGTGGGGTTCAGGACCTGAAGAGAAGCTGAGGTGCTCCCTGCACTGCTTAGGCAGTAGTTACCAGAAGCCTTAAAGGAGAAAAGTTTTGGGGGAAGGGCTGTTTTTCACTTCTCTGATAAAGTCCACATTTGGACTGATTTGAGCCAATCGATGTGTGTCTAGCAGAGGTTCAGACAATGGTATTACCTAGAGAATGTCTTTTGCTGACAATATCAGAAAGACAACCCAAAGAGAAATGGATTCTGCATATTTCTTTGTTACCAGTGATAAATTCCCCTAAAGTACTTCAGGTAATCAAGGGAAGAGTTAAGCAAATACGGTAAGCAGTTTTTCATATTCTTTCCCAATTTTTTTTTTTTTTGGTCAATTTTATCTCTTCAGCAAAGCAGCTGTGGAAAAATATTAAACTTTTTAGTTTAGTATTTTGAAGCCACCTTTTCCCTTTGAAAAATAATTGGTTTATTCTGGTAACTGGAAAATCTTCAATGGACAAAGAAGTCAATTTCATAGGAAAATTACTTTAATCCGTTGACTAATTTTCAGTTGTTATAAAGGTATGGGAAAAAAAATCTATTTTTGTTATTTTCATTCCATACAGCCCTAAAGAAATTCATGTATGAAGCTAACATCAGTCAAGCAGAAAAATGTTCCTAGCTGCTCTTAATGGTACAGGGCAAGAATCCATTAAGATTATGTTAGCAAAGTTCACCTATGCTTTATGTAGGAAACTCCCTTAAGCTTTAGAGGATAATGCCAAAGAATTAGCACATTCAAGACGAATCCCTGTCCAGCTGTATGCTTTCAAACAATACCGCTAACATGCACTGAATTTATTTCAAAATGATCAGGTATAAGGAGGCATAAAAAGAATGGAACTGGGTCATTTGGGCTCAGTGCTTCTCCCTCTAGCAGTACTTTGAGTTCTTATGAAGGTTTTTTGTGCTGCTGCATTGGTTCCATGAGATGCAAATATTTAGAGAAATGTTGAGTTTCCTGTATTACAAAACACTCCATTTGCACAATTACCGACACAGAGCACGCTGTGATGTTTTATTGACTCTGGAAAGTTGTGATAAATCAGCTACCTGCGACAAGATGAAGATATAAATAACTCTTGGGATACTTATATGAAAAAGAGTACAGAACATTCCTCCTATCTTAGGAGACCTTCTAATGTGTCCTTCCTATGTCTCCGGTCTAGAAGTTCCTGCTCGTTGGCTACAGACAAATATCTCATTCTTGGGGAATGCAAATTAAAAGGTGAAGGTGGACCAGAGTGGAAGGAGAGCAATTACCCTCCCTGCACAAACTTGCAGGAGAAAGTAGCAAAGGTTTTTTTAAGGCCTGTTAAATAACCTCCACTGGTGTGCTTTTACTTTTCTTCCCTTTACTATTATAAAGCTCCTTTAGCATTCCATGTTGAAGGAAAGTTTGCTGCACTGGATCTAGAGGAGAACTGTCTCTCAGAGCACAAGGTACCTGGTGAATTCTTAGTGCCACACCAAGGTATCATAGGGAAGATTTTGTAGAGAAATCGAAGACAGTAAAAAAAAATTATCTTCTTAGCTATAAAGTGTGGCAATCCATTGGCAAAAAGCACAGTGGTAGTCAGTTATGTGAGAACATGGGGCTTGCCCTCCCTTTAAATTTACTGAGCTAGTGCAATGGAGATACTTAAGGCAATGCAGCCCCGGTGGGTGAGTGCGTCATGAAACAGCCCTCGCTCAAAGGAGTTACTGGGTGAGGAGTTGATGAGTTGTAAGGCAGGCAGGTTGTTTTATTCTCATTAGAGTCATGTATTTTTCAGACAGTGCCAGCCTGCAACTATCTTCTTAGAGCAGCTTACTGATGTACTCTAGATCAATCTCATGCAAGCTAGAAATTTTTGTGTGTTAGCTGGTATCTTGCAAAGGACAAACCTTGAGTTTTAGGATTAAATAAAAATATTAAAGAAATTACCAAGAAAAAAACCCACAAACCAATTTGGAGGAATAGAAAGACTCCTGAGAAGCAGCTAACAGTGTTAAAATCAAATTACGCTGGGAGTATTCACCACTTTTCATGAGGTACCTGGTACTGTGCAAACTGAGTTTCAGATAAGTAGACCAGAGTTTTGCCTGAGCTAAGTGGAACACTGCTGAGCCCATGGGGTCAAACATCGTAAGGCAATAGTTACAATAGGCATGGCCATAGTTTGCATGGACAAATCTAAGTCCATGAAGCACTATCTGTAGCAACCTCCTTGCTGTATATGCAAAACAAATGCACCTTTATCCAGTTCATTTCTGTACTTGCAGAAGGAATGCAGAGATGAAAATAAATGTGTAACAGCGTGTGCAGAGAGAACAGCTCCTTACACTTGTCATTCATAAACCTTCTGCAGAACTCCTGAAATGTTCCTCTGTAGCTCATGGTCCTTAGGGAGCGGTGAAACTGGTAATAAGACACCACCAGGTCTTTGGGGTTGCGAGCCATGTATATTACCTATGAAGGGGAGGGATGAAAAAAACCAAACAAAACATTAAAGCTTTTTCCTCTCCCCATTTCCCAATGCACTGAAACAAATGCTGCCAACGTAGTTAAACAAACATGATTTAATTCCATTTTTACCTTTGAATTGCCATTATGGAGGTCTGAAGGCAAAAAACGGTATGGTAGGTGGCTTTTTATGAGGCGAGGGGATGTCAGTTCCTAAAATAAAGCAGAGAGAAACACTTCTTATTGTGCATTAGTTTTTAGCACATCCTGAGCTGTCCTGAACTGTCATACTTGAAGGCCTTTACTATACTGAATCACATATACAAATTCATTTCTTAAATTAATAGGGGTCTGGGACTAGATATTAGGTCAGGGAATTACATCTGTTTTTTAAATATCAAAAGGCTGGATAATGCGCTGGGGGTTTTGTTGGGGTTTCCCCCTGCCCGCTTTTGTTTTCAAAGTACTTTCATTTGTAGAACCTTCTCAGGAAAAGAGTGTAATAGTTGAAGATTCTTAGTATCAAACTAGCTTTGTTTCCATTGTTGCTTCCACTAAAATTCCTTGAAAAATATTAGAACCTCTGAAAACCCTACCCCTAACTTCTTCACTTCAAAACTTCATTCTTGCAATTTGTTTTATCTTCAGAATTAGGTCCAGACAATCCCAAGGTTGATCTGAGTCTGTAAACATCTTTCAGAGTATTTTTCTGTAATTTGAGACAAAATTGTCTTATGACACAAATCATCTTACAGTAGTTAAGCTGTGTAAATCCATATTGGATGAAGTTGCTAGCACATCATATAGGTAACAATGTGTAACCTCAAACTAAACCTCTCCGTAGTGCCACCACTTATTTGCATGAAGGTAGCACTGAGGTCACACTGGACTAGGCATCACACAGATGAAAAAGAAAAGCAACCTCTGACCCCTAAATAATCTCAGCCTAAAGCAGGCTGATGCTGCAGTTGTCACTGAGCAGAAGCAGCTTAAATCTATCTATGCCAGCCTTAGCTAGCTCAATTTAATAAGCACTGATAGCTGTTACACAAGGATGGAGTCCCATACTCTGCTTAATCATTCCAAAATATATCAGAAGTAGTTACAGCAATGACAACATCACACTTAGATGCCATGCCCCTAGTTTCTTAGTGATTCTTAATAATGTGGAAGTCATTTAATGCAGAATACTCCAGATTTCTCCAACTACACCTACAGAGTCTGTAGACCCACAATCCTGGATATCTAAGGATTTAGATTTGTAAATTCTGAGCAGTGGATCTACAGATCCCTAGATCTCTGTATTTGTAGTTCCTCTTTTGCAAATTCAGGGAAGGATTCAAAGTAAATCTGCCTCATTTGGGAAGCTTATGTTTACATAAGTGAGGGAGGCCTGGAACTTTTATCCAGAAAACCTACTGCCAAGATATTTAGGACATGGAGAAACATCTAAAGCATTAGAGTATAATAAAGCTTAATAAAAGCAATTTTAAAATAACCTAATAGTACTCTGAATCATTCCAACAAACTGAACAAGTCCCGTGATGAAAAGGACAAGGACACGGGATGAAATGAAGTGATAAATATAAAACCAAGGAGAAAGATATCCAAATGCTGAAAGACTTTCTTTGCAATAAATGGTACCTTGATGATGTCCAGACCAGGCTGAGGGTACTCTAGGACTGGAAGTTGTTCATCTATATTCATTAGTCCAATCTCATCTGGATCAGCTCCCTGACTCACTAGATATACCACTTCCTGTAGCAAGCCTGTGCCTGCATAAACCAAACAATGAAAGAGAACAGATTACATTACAGTTCTTATCTAAACAGAAGCATATGAAGGGAGACCTAGACACAGAAATAAAGATAACTTTTGTCCTTGGCAGTCTCCTATGAACTAAGTCTATAACTACTGTTTTAACATAGTATGTCTGCTCCCCTAGTTTTATTTTAAATGCATGAAGATCTCCTTTCACGTAAAAGATGCGAGGTTTTTCTTCAGGAATAATTTAAATACGTTTCTGTCTCCCAATCAGTATACCTGCAAATTGGAAAACATTTTTAAAAAGTTTTTCCCCTATGAGTGTTAGCCAGGCAAAATATTACTATTTCCATTTTAGAAATGAAAAAAAAAAAAAAAAATGAAGCAGACTGAGATCATGCAAGTTCACAAAATGCATTAGTGGCCATACTGGGAGACTGCCAGTGTCCTCTATTCTAAGTTGTAGGCAATTCTACTGTTATGCAATGATTTGAGAGTCTATTTATACCTCCACATTATAGACTGGATAAACCACTGAATGCATCAATGCATAGTGAGTTAGGCATAGGCTTTAGAGGCCCCAGTTACATATTTCTCTCCAGTCTGAGGACATTTACAAAGCAATCATGGGATATTATAGCCTTAATGACTGCACTTTGGAAAATTAGTAAGTATTCCAAATAGAAGTTTGAACTGGGAAACTATTTCAAATTACTTTACCTTCAGGCAGGTAGGAAACAGGCAAACAAGGGTTCAGAGATACTTGACAGGGGCTTATGAAGAGAAAGGCATGGACTTTTGGTGAGACGGAGGAACAGAATAAGCAGAGATCAAAGCAAGCTAGCAGGGAGAGGACCCCACAGTTTAGATGACAATTCACCACACGGGACATCCTGGACTGTGATAGATTGACCAATTATTTAAGATTTCTGAGTAGCAAGGAAAATGAGGCCAGGATTTATTCCCTCTCTTGTGTTGCCTAAAGGGACGAGTAATTGTTCCAATACTCTTTACAAAGCTCAAGCCCACCTCAGTATCCCATGTCCTTGGAGCTGCAAACTCTGAGATCATGCCTTTTGACCCTGTTTTAACTTGAAAATAACTTAATCTGCAAGTAACTTCTAACAGTTACTAGTTAATTCAGATTAACTAGTGTGACTGTACACACTAACAGACATGTTTTGTACAAATACTGTGTGTTGTTCCAACACAAAAACCACTAGTGTATCATTACTCAGTTGTGGTTTTTTTTCATCTCAGCTGGGAAGAGTTAAAAAAGCTGATATACTTTAGAGAACTGCTTTGGAGAGTAAGCACTTTAAGATTACTCTGTTTCCTGACTGATTGGTGGGTAAATTAAAATGGCTTGGAAAAAAAAAAATAAATTTTATATTTCATCACCCACAGAGACAGCTGTCACAGACTTAATACACACTTGCCCAAGGCTGTTCACTCTGCATTTTTAAATCCAAGCATATATTTTATACATTAAAATTAAACATACATATAGTACTCCAGTATCAGTCCTTGTGACTCTGAATAAGCAGAGCCCTTGTTCTCATTAAATATTTATTTGACAGGAGACACCCTGGTTCTCCATAATTTACTTCTGTATTTCCAATTCCTCCTGCAAAGAAAAATACTATTACAGCAACCTTGTTCCATGAAAGGAAAAGAAATAACTGTATGGAGATAAACAACACCACTAGGACTTTCCAATTTTTTGTTACTCTGCAGCTCTCCAGGCAAAAAGAGGCCATATCCCTAGTGCCTCTGAATACAGGGGGGCTGCAGGGCTGAGACAGAACTATGCTGAAACATCAGGAGAGAGCAGCACGTTTCCTACCAGCTCTCCATGAAGTCCACCAGATAAGGAGGTAGTGAGGCCCAAGGAGTACAGTCCTCATAGCCTTACCCAGTTCTGCTTAGACCCATGGCCATGTGCTAGACTTGGCTTGACTGCTAGCAGATCTATGGAGCACTGCAGATATAGAAAATGATGTATTAATGTACAAGGCCTGGGGAAAAAGGGTTCTGATTCAGAAGGAAGTGGGCCTTTGGAATCTCAGAAGTCTTCATCTAAATGTGCTTCCACCAAAAACAGTGGTTTATTGAAAGAGCTGGGCACATGGCAGATACTCAAGGCAGAAAAATAGAAATCTCCATCAAAGTAGACATTCTTTAAAACAGTGCTTTAAATCTGTGAACCTCCGTGCTAATTATTACCATGTACATACACAAATCCTATAGTTACATATGTAGTGCAGCACGTATTCCAGCATCCTCTTCCAATTTACTCAGCAAATAGTTATTTCTGCAATATCTTGTCTACAAAGGGGATGGTTGCAAGCTGACAGTTTAGATGCCTGGCTTCTGGCCATCTGGTAGGTTAGAATTTCTTCTCCCTACACCTGCAGTAGGACCACTGATCCTGATTTCTGCCACCCATGAACTCTGTACTAGTTTTACTTTTGTCACTCTACTAGCCTAATTTTTTTCCACATTAGCACTCAAGTTGCTCTGCTTAGGATTTTCAGGGTCTTAATGCAAATGAAAACTAGAGATTTAACTTATGAGCAAAGTGTGATTCTTTAACTTGTCGCCCTTAATCAATTATTAATCCCCCACACACAATCCCAAGAACCCCAAATAAAAAAATTATCATCAATCTGATCTCCTGCTTTAAAAAACACTAAACCAACACATGCTTATTTGTTTTTAAAAAGAAAAATGCTAAAAGTTTTTTTATGTAATTTGATATATATAACCTCCTCATATCTCTATTAGTATTAAAACAAGGCAAGTTAAATTACAGACACCAGAGCTGCATGTTCTTTTCGTTCAGAATGATGGCTTAACCAAGAAACGGACAAACGGCAGCCCAAATTCCAGACCTAGCTGCTAGGACAAGATTTGCTAGCATCTGGGAACACAAGCTGGAAGGAAAGCAAAACAAACTGGGGGTACTGTACCTATGCATGTAATGAGAGGCCCAAGAGTAGACTGGGGCTAGCAGAATTTATTAAATTTGCCACTGTGGAAGGTAAATGTGAGTCTGCTGCAGCCCTTGGTTTCCCCATCTGTGTATTCTGTATGTAAGCACACAGAAATTGGGTATTTGAACAACTGACTTAAATGGATGCCTGCTGAGTTGTGCAAGAACCACCATTTTATGGGTGGAAGCTAGAGTAAATTGCTGAAACTGAGACTTTTCAAAGAAAATTACAGGAATAACCTCTGATAATCCCAGTCTATCACAAAACTTGGCCAGATCTAAACATCACAGAAACTTTCTTACTAAAAAGGAAAATGATGATACTTGTTGGAGAGAAAAAAAAGATGAAGGAAGCATTAGAAAAGAAGAAAAAATAAGATCTTATCTTTATACTCCCTAGATTTCTGGCCTGGCTGCCAAAAATTATTTATTGTCACTTGATGATTGCTCACATCAAGTAAAATTAAAGGATTAGGTCACTAAGTGGAAAAGCTAGCATGTATGCATATGAAGCCAATTTTTTTCTTGGAGACAGTCAGTGGACCTTGTGCCCTGTAGTATTTTTCCATCATTTTCTCTTTGTGTTGCTGAATGCATGTACATGTATGCCTTACTTGTGATGGCACAGAAAGAGTAAACAGTTACTGACAAACAGGATTAATTTGTCAGCCTTTGGTCATGAGGCACCAGATGTAACATTCAAAAGTACCCAGCAATTCTACCCTTTCTTCCAGCTGCAGCAGATCCATGTTTCATCCTGGAGGAAGACTGCTAGCCCTGCTACCTCCAAGGTCATACTGCCAAAACAAAGGTGGAATTCATTTACATTTATCCAATTCCAACTAAAACAGAGCCAGTCAGCACCTGAGTTACTTCAGTGCACTTTACCCAAGAAATTATCTTCTCTGACAAGCTCTTCCATTATGTCAATACAATGCCTCAGGAGAAAACATAGCACTCCAGTTTATCACACAATATCTGGAAAGAGATGGGACTGAAACAGATGTGATAAGCTACTGCCAGAATTTATAGGTTTTTAGAAGAGCCTTTTAAATTATCTGCATTCCTAGTCTATACACCAGCATGTACAGAAGCAGCCCAGTCACAGCAGTTTGTGCTACTTGGGCTGCACTGTCCTTTTCTGTGGTATCTAATGAAGTACAGAAATCAGGACACATTAAAAATTCCACCATGCCTCCAGCAGCCCCTATGGTGATTGGGAACTCTTAATTTGTACTCTTTTTCATGGCCAATGCCTCAGCAACAATAGCAAAGTCAGTTCACGGCCATACTGCCTCTGCTTATCAGTAGGCGAACTGCTGCAGCAGCAACCAGACAGCACAAGATAGCGAAAACTTTGAAACACCACAGCTACTGCTTTATGCCTCTATGCATTAGCTGTCTTTTGATGTCAAATTTAGTCTCTGCAGGAGGGAGAAATATTCTTTAGTGCGGCTGTTCTCTGGCTCCTCTCAATACTTTCTGGCCGCTGGCACACTTCCATGCAGCCACCAAACCTCACACATTTGTTCAAAATGAAGTGGCAGACATAAAGCCGTAAGATTTCCTGTGAAATACTGCTTCCCTACGTGATTTCTAATATAGTTTATTTCAGTTTTCTCCACTCCGTATCGGCTAACATGGGACAAACCTACAGCACAAGGATGCAAAGGTCTTTGGCGTATTCCTTTTATTCATCCCATGTTTGGAAACCACATGGAAAAATAAAATAAAGAAATACTACTGTTAATATTAACAGTGTCCTAGCACTCCCAATTAGTTGCACTTTGTTTGATCTACCAATGCTTGATCAAGTTTCAGCTAATACAATGCACTGACCCATTACGACTCAAATTTTTAATAGCATCAGTAGATGTAAGTGCTCATTAAAAATGAGAGTTGCTAAAGCTGTCAGATTGGCCTAGCAAGTGCTGTAAAGCAATTCCCCACACTAATGTTGTCATTGCCTGTAAGCTCATTCCCCTTTCACCAATTTCAGTGTATATCTGCAGGTACGTATGACAGGTTCATCTTCGCATATGACAGTGGAGGGAAAATTAGATTTTTCCATTAGAAGAAAACAATTTCCAAACCACAAAAGTATCTCCTCTTGACGTCCAAATGTTCAAGTTCACCTACATTTTGGAATTCCAACTGGCTTAAAAGTAAGTATTTTCATTATCAATTAGGGTTTTAATAATAAAAATCATGTATACACCTTGATACCATATTTCCCAATTCTTCTGTTACTACGTGATACTCAGGATTCAGAATAAAGACTGAAATTGTAATGCTATATTGCCAATGTAATAGTATCTCCAGTAACATTCAGTCAGCAGAGTCTTGGATTTTTACTTATTAATTAGTTTATTTTTCTACTTGCAGCTACTGCCTTGTAAAAGAAAACCAACAGGCTAAATTCTGCTTCTCTTTTATTAGACTTACATCAGAAAATGCAGACATGCGTCCATTAGGTCTGAGTTGTGTTTCAAATGTGTTTCACCAGAGGCTGTAAACAGCAAACTATGAAAGTCTATTTTAGGACTAAAATTTACTTTGCTAAAAACAGCTATCACTGAACTGTTTACATACATGTACTATCGGTAGAATTACTGCTACTACGTATAATACAGTATCCTAAAGCACTGCTTTAATGAACTGGTTACAGAACAGTGTTATTTTTGGCTAACGCATTAGCACTATTTTAAAAAAAATGGCCTGAGTACTAATTCTCCTCTCCATTAGCATACCAACCAGTCGATAGAAGACAGGATGAAAAGCGCAGAATTAACCACAGTGCCTCCCAGACTGGGCACTATTGAGGCACCTCCACTTCTGTACAGCAAGACAGGCGATGCAGTATGTTTCACACCTAACACCAGCAGAAGCAGCTTGGAGAAAAAGGCCTGCTAACACTCTTGAGCATGCTGGATCCTACAGCTGGAGCAACACTGGTAAACAAAACACACCAGGGCCTGTTCTCTGGGAGGACATGTGGGACAGCTGAATCCACATTCACAGAGACTGATTTCCCAAAACAAGGCAGCCTCACCCATAGCTTCCTGCGAACAGTCCCTGGTTCCAGCTATCTCCCACACCGTGCTAGGGAGCACACAGCCTGGGAGAGGACAGAAAATGTGCTAACAAGGAAACAGCACGGATGACAGTCTGTCAGAATATCTGTCTAGTGTACTAGTTTACTAGTGTGACGATGGTGAAGAAGGTAACTGGACTGTTTAGTCTCCATGA
Source organism: Coracias cyanogaster (assembly GCA_033124195.1). Classification (NCBI taxonomy): domain Eukaryota; kingdom Metazoa; phylum Chordata; class Aves; order Coraciiformes; family Coraciidae; genus Coracias; species Coracias cyanogaster. The sequence goes on from JAVSBS010013655.1 coordinate 78,217, forward strand.
AACCAGAAGAAAAATAGATCAAGAGTCACACACTCCATAAACATTCCATCTAATCCATGCCTACTCCGATCTGTCCCAGTGGTCAGAGGGCCACAAAGCAAAGGCCTCTTGTTGAGGATAGCTGGGACAAAAAGTGTTTCTTTTCTATCCCTCTCAATAAACCACAACATCCTCACATGCACTGCAGCAAGGACTAGGTAAGCAGTATACCAAAAGCTGTAAGAACTGTGAGTCAGGTCCACAGATTGCTCAAAATCTAGGGATTAAAAACAAGCCACTTTTGTCCTTATTTGCCTTCTGATTGATTCGTCATGATTTGTGTCTTCATGCTTGTCTCCACATCCACGATTTCATCATACCCAGATGTCCCAGTCTTCATTACAGGTCCTTCAGTGACAGCTGATACTGGTTGCTAACTGATATTTCTTGTCATTGGATTTTCAAAGGAAAATATATTTTACTCTTCTCTTTAAGCTTTAGCTGGGGTGGTAAAAAACGTCCATGTCTATGGATGCTCATCATCTCTGCACCAGATGTCATCACCAGTGGAGCAGTTTGCGTGAAGTTACTCCAATTCACTTAAAACTAAGTCAGCCAAATTAGCTTAAGGAGTTTCTATTTTGCCTGGGACAAGCTAGAGTGCATCCATGCAAAATACTCTGTGAGTGGCTTTTCAGAGAAATGAAACAGCACCCTAAGGACATTAACATCCTGCACCAGCGCAGATACTTTTAAAAGAGGGAATCTACCCCCTTATATTCTTTCTTTCCTTTGATTTCTACTGGCCAGTCAAACATGCTCCTATAACATAAGAGAGCACAACACTTATCATGCTAAAACAAAAAGTGTAGTATAACATCTCAGGAACATGAAAACAACAGATAAGCCTACTTGCTCCCTTACCAACTATCTGACAGAATGACATCCCTTTTCACCCTTTCCACGCTTATTCAAGATTGACCAGATGTAAAGTCAACCCAGTGCATTCAGCTGTTACTTTCTTTCCCCAGGCTCCTCCTTTTGATGGACATCCTCATGAGCCAGTTTAGAGATACCATGCCTTTCATGACAATAGTGTGAGCACAAAGAATCACGCAGTCATACCAAAGGGTTGGCCAACAGGACAGTACTTCATGGGGGAAGGATACTTTATTGGTGAACATATGCTGCAGGGCAGATTCTGTCTCAAACATCCAAAAATTATCTGGCAAACTTTGCCCATGTAAACTAACAACAGTACTTACAGTGACAAGCAAAAGCTGCATTGCAAGTTTTCAAGTCTCACCTCCTCTCTGGATCATACATAAGAAAGTATTTGCCCTTACCCCAGTCTTACCTCAGCTGCATCTTGCTCTTCTGCTCCCTCTGGCAGTCCTTTTCTCCCAACCTTTTGGAGCCTATATAAAAAACATGCCTAGACTGCATCGCACATTACCGCAGCAGGAGCTCACTTCATCTCCAACAGAAAGTCCCTGCACTGTGTCTAACATCCCTTCATTTTCTCACGGGTGACACAACACCGTACCAAGGTGAACAATGCAGAAAAGAACTTCACTGTAATGACAAATCATTGTTTTTTAAAAATCACTCTCAAGGACTTCACTATGTTGAAGAGAAATGCATAGTTGCCCTTAGCACCACTGATTTCTCGGATAACTATATTGCTTTGTGTTCTGTTCTACAGAACTGTAATATGGTCTGTGCCTAAATGCAGAGCCTTGTAGTGAGCTCTGCTGATTGAAATAGGATCAGAAAGCAGGAGACAACAGGGCATCGTATCAGAAACGTGTGTTGAGGTAGTTCTCATACCCTTTGCTGTAAACATGTTCCTCTCCCCATATGGTAAGTGTATTTCAGAAGACGTCTGTCACTACTCAAAATACAATTCTCTGCCTCTGTTCCAATCCTTTTCAGGAAAATTGTTAGGCAAAACCTGCCTACACATTAATGTGCATTTGCATGTATTAGGTTGTTAAATTGCAAGAAGGTAGCACACCAATAGTATAAAGTTAAACCAATGCAGATAATGGAAAAACAAACGAATTTTTTTAAAAAAAACCAAAACCAAACAAAAACCCCAACCAAAAAAACAGCATATTTTGGTTTCAAAATTTCAGGAAACATTGTTTACCCTGTACGCATGAAACTACACGGCCTGTTTAATCACCTACCGGCTGTCTAAGGTCAAGGAGTAAAGCATTTTGTCTCAGATAGTATCCCCCTCAAATTATAGCTTGCCTAAGCAAAACCATTCTTTGCAAGGAACCTATGTCCTGACTCATACTTAGCACACAGTCATTCCCTGACTGCTGAACTGCAGTTTTAGGCAAGCTACAGCCATTTCTATTCTATTTCTATTGCTGCTCTTCAGAATTAGAAATGGAAATAGATCTAACTGGGACTGTAAAAGGGAATCAGCCAATCTATATCACCGTGGGTTTTCTCAGAATTGCAGCAAAACCCTTGAGGAAAGCACACTATTTCTGATAGAAAGCACTGGTGATCCGATAGAAGCACTGACATTGATCATTATTAATGTGCACTTCAGCTATACATGCGTCAAGCAATCCAATTTTAGCAATGCCTGCAGCTGTTCTGTGCTACTTTGGCAACCCTGATCAGCAGTGAACAGGCTTTTAACTGGATGGTTAACCTGGGGTTAGGATTGCCTTGCATCAACAGGACACTGCAAAGCAGCCAACATACTGCCAAATCTGGACTGCTGCATGCATTGCCAGCGTGTATCTTCTGAACATGATTCACACCTCACCTGCTTCGTGCTTGTCTCACTTTGTCGCCTTAGATGAATTTATTACTTATGCAGTGAATGCAGTAAAGGGGTAATTCAGCTCCACTGTCTATATCCCATATGGTGACCTACCATCACCATACATTATCTAGAACTTGCAGCCTTATAAAGGATGATGGCCTTCAAATCCTGCACTATAAATAGCAGGTTGATAAAAGCCTATGAAATCAGCTTTAATTTTTTAAGTTATAGATGGATTTTGGCATTTAGTGAAAAAAATCTATCCTCAGTTCCTTCTCCAGCACGCGCACTTCTGTATGTGCACTTCATGTTATTAATCCTCCATTTACTGCTCCCTCACACTGAAGGGAAGAAGACATTCCTACATACCGGCATTATTATGTGCTCAGCTTTAATACCTAGGTGCTTAATTCAATTTCAGAGCCATAATTTGCTAGTTTCTCTATAAAAATAGAGATGGTAGGTGACGCCCTCTGTCCAAGATAATTTCTTGTCCTTATATATGAAAAATTCTGATAGAGAAGAAATACATCCACGTGCCTCCAGTGGAAAATGCAGACAAAAAGATGACTTACCCAAGGTCACAGAATCTCTAGCCAAAAAGTTGCATCACACGCCCAGTGCACCAAACCCTGCATCACTTCTATAGCAGCACTGATGGGACAATACAGGGAGTAGTTCTTTCCCCTCAGGTTAGGGTGTATAAATCCTTACTGTACTGAAGAAGAGAGAAGCGTGTTCATTGAATAGAAGACTGCATAATAAGAATGAAAAATGATGCAAGGTTAATCTACTTCAGTCCGATGTTCAAGCATTTTGCTTCTTTTCATTAATATCTTCACTGTTAAAGATGAACATTAACAGGAAAAGAGAATGGCTGCTGGGTTTGGCTGATTTACATCATTTGCTAAGTCTTTGATGTTATTATCTAATCCAGTCAATAGTGATTTCACATGTCAAGAATACACATTTTAGACAGGATAAAACCTTTTTTCTCCCCCTTCCCCCCCCCCACCTCTCGTCCTGCTTTCAAAAAGAAAGTCACCTGAGCTTTTTTATGACTTCACAGCAGAGAAGCAGTTCAGCTACATTTGCAAAAGACACAGGGAACCTATTAGGTAGCTGGAGAATTCTTCCTCTTCAAACCATTTGTTCGTCTCTAGTAACACCTCTTCACTGTTTTGATAAAAGGCTCATGAGAGAAACACTGCTAGCTAGATAACAAAAAACAAAGTTTCCTTAACAACAGATTTTTCTTCTCCACCTTTATTTCCTGTTGAGGCACATAATGACCTATTCAATTCTACTCCTACTGAAATCAAGTCAAATGCATCAGTGGCAAACTTTACATTGTCTTCAATTACTTACTATTTATGTTCTTATTTATAATTCCTCTGCCTGGCAGTATTTAAGACTAAGTCAATATCAGAAGGTATTTTGAGCTATACATAAATAAATCAAAAGACAGACCCATTTCAAAAGGACTTTGGAACTCAGTTGCCCTAACACCCAGAAACACTTCTCTACAGGTCTTGCTTTCTGCAGCCGAGTGGTCCGAGTTTAAGCAGAGTATTTACTCTTCTAATCAGTGGAAGGAAGGAACATGACTCCAGCCACCAAGAACAAGAAATCAAATTAAAATACAGACCCTGTACAAAAGTCCCTGAAAGGGCAGCTCACAAAACATCTTCATCACCCAATGCAGTTTGCTGTTTCCTTTGTTTCCATAAGAAGTCTATTCTTTCTGTCCAGTTTGTATGAGGACTGATGTACATTCACATCACATTAAAATGGAACAATACCTGAGCTTTATATATTACTTAAGAAAGAGAAACCAAGTAACTGTGATGTTACTGTAAAAGAGAAAAAGTTAATACCATGTTTTGATTTTAGAGACATTAACTTGTCCATCCACATTCATGAAACTAACAGAAGTTTCCTATCATTCCAGGCCACAGAGATGAGCTTCTAAGTGTGCATAATACTGCCTCAAAAAACAGAAGCTAAAGGAAAAAAATCCCAAATGTATTTTGCGTAAAAATCTCTTGATGTTTAAGCCAACCTCATGATTTCTTGAGGCATACCTCTAGGCCAGTAACATTTGCATTCATTCTTTACAGGAAAATGTATTAAGCTCAAGGCACCAAAATCCTGCAAAGAGAATAGGACTGTAAATCCAGAATAGCAGAATCCAGCTCTTTTGCAACTGCAAAACTGTTGTTGCAAAATATCACAAAACTCTCTGGAAGAGTTCCATAGGAGAACATGGGAAATTAGGGCAAATCAACTTATTTAACAGACATACATCCATGTAGATCCTCATGTTCCCTGAGGAGTCTTAGCTACAGCACTCTAAGGGCATCTCAGACTTCCCATTATGCCTGTAAATCTCTTCAACCCACCACAGCCGCCTCACTTCACTCCCAGCCTAGAAACTCCCACAGCTTGGGCACATCCTTGGGCAGCCTTTCAGTCTGATTCTCCTCTCATTTATGCCCGTGCAAATCAGGGCTGTCTGTCACCAGCGCTGGACCTATGCATATCTGGGTAGGTGGGAAGAATTGAATTCCTTGTGGTTAGGCTTATCAGTCTGTCACATCATGCAGAGGCAACTAGCACACATCAGCTAGTTAGGTAGCAAGCCAGGGCACTGAAAAAGCGCCACTTACCAAGCCATAACTGGGGTATGCTTACAGAGTTCAAGGGCACAGTGATTCCCTGACATAATATCAAATCAACACAGCTCGGTGCAGATCTGTCACCCACTCGCTGATTGCTGTGCCAGGTACGTGCAGATATGTTAGCTGGCAGGTTAAATGTCCACAGACGGCTGGACACCCCTGCAAGCATAGGTCATGTGTAGACACGCAATCTTAGTCAAGCAGTAATATTCTTTATATCGAATAATAAGAGTATTATTGTGCAATACAATAATGCTTAAAGAACCAGAAACCAATCTTACTGGCAAATATAACCTCACTATCAAGAGAATTTTATAGTCTGTAGAAAATATGAAGGACAGGATTGCACAAGACAAAGCAAGATTTCACAAAAGGCATAGTCATTTAGTACATTTTCCTCATGGTGTAGCTCTTAAATCAAAACATTTTGCCAGTATGTTTTTATAACATGGTCCCACAGACAGCTAAGTCTGATTGGAAGGTGAAGGGGAAGAAACAAGAGGTCAGAGATAAGAAATCCTTAAACGAGCTTCACAGCCAAAGAAAAACTACCTGTGCCTACATCCCTAGTGGTTTAAGCCTCCCTTTGCCTTAGGTGAAATAACTTTTGAGAGCTGGGTCTGAACAAAGAGCATTCTAGATGTTGATGAGCAGCAGTCTATTAATTTAGTGGAGAAACACACAAACAAGAGAATTGGAGTTTCCATTGTACCCTCCGTATCTGGCTCACAGCCCAGCAGCTCTGATTGTCACTGCTGTAAAGGCAAATGCATTAAAACAGTGTTTCCCTGTAACAGAAGAAAACCCTGGGGCACATAGCCTCCCTGGCATGGAAACATTAACATGGATTATGGTTTAGGCCCTGGAAGACTGCAGACAGAGCACTGACATGAGGCAGAGAGGCGAAGGACAAAGCAATGAACAGAGCTCCTCCCATCAGCCTGGGAAAGAACTGGGACATAGTGGTGTCCCAGCAGGAGGGTTCAAGAGTGCTGGAAACAGAAGAGGATAAAAGAGTGGTATGTATGCAGTGGGAGAGGCATGCAGAACAGGAGACATAAAAGCCACAATGCATGCAATGCACTTTCCCAACAGATGCAATGCATGACCACCTTCTGTACATAGAGAATCTTTTAAGTAAATAAAATAATGGACAACTCAATTTAACTTTCTCTGGTTGGTTTCATGTAAGACGAGAGATAAGTGTTAAAGAATTTGAAAGAGAACTCAAGTGAACACACACAGAGGAAAGCTGTCCTTTAACTTACCTGCAAATTCACTATTGGCACTTCATTAAGCCAAAGGCCTAGAGCCAGCCACCATATTCCCTACAAGCTAATGGGTAGTTATAAAAATCCAGTGCTGCAAGGAAAATTCAAAATGCTATCTATAAAAACCAGACCTCCGGAGAGGTAAAGGCCATATCCAGCACTTGCTCTTCTGACCTGTTGTCTGGTACTAAATGCAAGAGTTCTCGTGAACTGGCTGGGCTTGAAGCTGGTATTTGCCCAACAACTGACATTTTCCCACACAGAACTCCAGAAAATTATTTAGCAAAATAATCAACATGGGAGAGACAGCTCCATTATTAATGTAAATAATTCACTTTCTCAAATTACCAGTTTTGAAAAAAGGCATTAATTTGTGGGCTTTTACCCAAGAATGCAAAATTCACATTCATTCAGAACAGAGGAAAGATGGTATTAAGAGAGCTATCGCACACCACTTATGAGTAAAGCAAATGGACAGATCACATACAGTCAGGGGTTAGCATCACACGACACAGCAAAATACTAAGTGAACCTGGGCTCAATACTATATTTTGGAGACTGATTTAATTCCACTGAAATCATTGACCTTAACAGACAGATAATCTAACTCCTGGCATGGTGTGACTGAGGGAATACCATGAAAGAATTTGCCTATCCATGAATTCTCTAGTTTAAGTTCATAGAGAATAATTTTAATTTTCAAGTAGGGTACAAAAAGCCCACAGTATGAGAGGGTGCAAGGAAAGCTGTGACAGAGGCACAGGGTTTCCTGTGAACATTGCATCTGTATCTTATCTGTGAAGCAATTTGTTGTGTGCTTCAGTTATTTAATGCTATGCAGAATGGTATTCCATTTTAAATTGGCAGCTACTGTAAATCTGGGTGCATCCCATTTAGCCTGTCCATTCTGTGCTACAAAGTTACATGAAAGATGAAACTTGTGACTTTGTTTCTTCAAGAGCAGCAGCACACCTGGTTTTAAATTACGCATCATGATAAAAAGGTTTTCTGTAATTACAATTCTACTATATACATATGTCTGAGCATATATGCACATACACATATTTACAGGTCTAAATTAGTCTCTGGGTTTTAGGTGTAAGCTTCTCCTAGTCCAGCAGCTCCCAAAAAGCTGTTACTATTGATTGGACACAGGTGTTAAGAATAATTAAAGATGTAAGGAATATCATTACTCAGGCATCCATCAGTGGAAGTCACATTAAAGCAGAGTCATTTTCCATTAGGCTTATTACATTCTTCCCAGTAAGGCCACTGGTACCTTCAATTTTCTACCATTACTGGACCAGCTTTTTCCCGGGTCACTCCCAATTTACCACTATCTGAAACTATGTCCAAGCACTATCTCCATTTCACATGTTTAGAACTGTATCATCTAGTCTTGTAAAGTATGTCTTCAAAAAGGCATACATAGTACTTCATCGGCCCCTAGATTTCCAGAGCAGTCCTGACACTATAAGCCACTCGTATATTTTCTTTGCCAGATAAACCAACATATGGTCAACAGCTACTGATGGAGCCTTCTGCTATTAGATTGGAGCATAGGGCTCAGTAAGAGCTAGAAGCTCTGGCCTCTCACAGATCGAGCAAACAGAC
>JAVSBS010013657.1:0-19012 GCA_033124195.1 Coracias cyanogaster
CACCTGCCTTATGAGGAAAGGTTGAGAGACCTGGGGCTTTTTAGTCTGGAGAAGAGAAGACTGAGAGGGGATCTAATCAATGTGTATAAATATATGAGGGCTGGGTGTCATGAAGAAAGCGGCAACCTCTTTTCACTTGTGCCCTGCGATAGGACAAGGGGCAATGGATGCAAGCTAGACCACAGGAAGTTCCACCTCAACATGAGGAGGACCTTCTTTACTGTGAGGGTTCTAGAGCACTGGAACAGGCTCCCCGGAGAGGTTGTGGAGTCTCTTTTCTCTGGAGACTTTCAAGACCCATCTGGATGAGTTCCTGTGTAACCTGCCATAGATTCTATGGTCCTGCTTGGCAGGGGGGTTGGACTCGATGATCTCCAGAGGTCCCTTCCAACTCCTAACATTCTATGATTCTATTGTTTATAGGAACAAGGTTAAATTAACCTCCACTGCAAGATTTGTTTTCTTTTGCTTATATTTTCCATTGTATTGTTTTTTTCCTCATCTTTTTTTTCCTGAACTGTAGAGATATGCATTAGTTGAAACTATTCTCCCCACATAACTCATAGCTCCTGATAATACTTGTCTTTTGTAGCAAATTCTGTAGTATTTTCTGTTCTTCCACATTTTGTTAATCCTGCTTTCACATTCACAAGAACAAAACCAAACAAACAGAAAGAAAAAAAAAAAGAAAACCAAACCCAATTAACCAACGAAATCCACTGGCTGAGCAAAGCACAGATAATTATATGCTTTTGTGGTTTTTTTGGAAGTGGGGAAAAAATGTTTCTGCGTAATGTAAAAAATCAAGAAACCACCGAAGCATTAGAAGTGGCCAACAGTAGCAGTCTTCTCCAAGAATATGGAACTGAAGGAAATCCTTAGGCTAAAATTCTAAATGGTCCCTTTCTCCTGTTGAGTGCACTGGCCCTTGGGCTGCTTTAAGAGCTATGAATGCTTTTTAAAAAGAAATCAGCAATGACAAGATTTTTTGAGGAACCTAAACCAATTAGGGACCCGAGAAAACCCTAGTTTTTGGCTAATGATTGTTATTAGGCAGGAGTTCAGAGCCCAGAAACCTAGTTCAGAGCCCAGAAACCTAGTTCAGAGTGTGCTGATGTGTGTTCACATCATCACACTCTGAACTAGGTTAAGAGTTAAGCAAGGGGCACCCAGTTAACTTTGATGCTTTCAGAATGAGTGAGGCACTAAGCAAAGGCAGTTCTGGCCTTTGGATCCAGAAGTTCAGTTAAAGAATTTAATCAGAGTACTAAAGCCCTTTGGTCTTTCTTCTCCAATGCCTTCTCTTGGTTCTCCTGTACCTGAAACCTTTTTAGATAGCTCTCTGAGGACAGTAATCCAAAGTACTTCAATCTACAACTATGCTCATGCTGGGTTGTAATACTTGCTCCCTGCTCACTCCACAGCCATGGCACATTAATCCTGGCTTGGAAGACTTTCAGTTTTCTGTAAGACTACTGCAAAGCCCTTTAAAGAAACAAGGCTTGTTCAGAAGCTGTGATCTGATCCATTTTGGAGAAGCCATTCCAACTAGCCACAGGGTAGATATTATATCCCACCGTTCAAGCAAGAAGAAACAGTTACATTAAAAAAAGAAAACTCCACAAACCCCAACAACTGGTAATGCTGGGGAGAGAAATTAAGTAGCTGTAGCAGCAATTTAAAGAAAAGCAGCTCAGGAAAGATTAAAAACGAATTAAAAGCAGCAGGTCTTACCCGCTGCTCAATTTTACATCAAAGATTTGGGTGGTATTTGCTGCTGAGATTTGTGGGTTTGAAGGTTAAGCTCTGGAAGAAAAATGCTCAGCAAGCTGACTGAAAATATTATTTCACACCTCTGGAGTTAAAGAAATATCCAGTCCCAAACCCTGCATCCAAGAGCATCTGACAGCGCTGAGGATGTTTCAGCGTGAACTGCAAGACTGGCACCTTTGTCTCCCTGAAATGAGCTGAAGATGTTGCCATGGATGGTCCTGTGCTACGCACTTCATCTGGACATTGGAATGAAGAAGACAGATTAGCTTCCATCTATATGGATTACTGCAAGCTTTCATCCTTTTTAATATTTACAGATAAATAGGAGTTACAAAGCGCCTCAGTTTGGCCTACACTGAAACCTGAGGAAGCTTTACCACTGGCATAAATGCAGCGCAAAATCAAGTTAATACCAGTTGTAAAACCTCCACAAACTTCAGCAGAAAAACATCTGGGCTAAATAGGGCTGTCATTGAAAAATAAGACCCTATAGACATAACCCCCTCTTTCCCCAGAAATATAAATATAAATAATAGAAATATTTTAACGCATGATACATTGTGAACCTGAGGATGTATCTCAGGAGAAAAATCCAGCTCATAACCAGAGATGCAGGAGTATGTAACATAAATGTTTCTTATAAATTTATTGAAATCTGTTTGTTAAAATGAATTTTCCTTACAAAACTTTGACACAGTGAACTGCAGGCCTCTCTCAGTGTTGCAGTTCAGAGCATCTTACTTCTGAGGCATTGCTGCTGCTATAAAATCCACATAGCTCTGTTAAACTCAGTTTTGACTTGACGAGCACAAGATTGGCATCCTCTTCCGGGCTCTGGGATGGATCAGTTCAGTGTTTCATTTGGATGCTCTTTTTCCTTTGTGTCAAATGTGGTATTTACAATTACTTGCGTTTTGCCGGATAAATTGGATTTGGAATGGGTTGCCCAGGGCAGTGGTGGAGTCCCCATCCCTGGAGGTGTTTAAAAGACATAGAGATGTAGTGCTTTGGGATATGCTCTAGTCGAGGACTTGTCAGTGTTAGGTTAATGATTGGACTCGACGATCTTAAAGGTCTTTTCCGATTCTAGACAATTCTGTGAGTTTATTGTTTGATTTCTGAATTGCATTGACCTTCTGAATTTAATATGATCCTATAGAAAAGACCAGGAACGATGGCTCTTCTTTTTGGGCTGCTATACATTTATGGTCTTTGTTTCAAAGTGCTGTGTTGTCTTCAAATTAAGGGAGACACCGTTCCCTACTAATGAAACTAAAAACCGGATTTAAATGGTGAGGATTTAAGCTCAGTGTGAGGGTGGTGCAGGTTAGGGCTTCTTGGGGTGGCAGGGCAGGGCACCAGGGTGGCCCCTAGGTAGGGTGGGCTGAGGTTGGGCCAGGACATTGGCCTGCAGGCTGGGGCCTGGAGCAGTAGGGCTATGGGCAGTCCTGGGTAGGGCTGCCCTACAGCAGAGCCATCGCCCCAGGCACAGGGGCCACCCTGGGGCAGGGTCTCGCTTGGCTGCAGCCTCCCCACAGCCCTGGGAGCAGCCCCAGGAGATGGGGCTGCCCTCGCTGTGTGGCTGGAGATGCACCTCCCGGGGAGAGGTCAGTGCTCTGGGCCTGGCACCAAACCTGGGGGAGCTGGGTTTTCTCAGATTATTTTTTGTTTCACTCCACAGCTGTAATTTTTCCTCTCATAAGGAATAGAAGTTACTTGAAGATTTCCTAAATCAGTTTCATAGATTGCAAGTATTCCAGCCAAAGTGTTTCATTTTAGAGATAATGGGAAATCTGTGTTCCTAAGTTGGGATGATGTGAATTTGACCTTCATCTGCAGACAGAGTTTAGTTTCCCTCCCCATTTCTTTTCATGTTTGTCCTTCTGTTGGCCACAATCAATAAACAAAGCCTCAGGCTAAAACAAACAAAGCTGCCAGCAACATAAAAGAGAAGATGACAAGAATATAGAAAAACAACTTTCTAATTCTGTTGCTTTATGGATTTGTTTTTTTCATTTCATGAGAAATTAATTCTTTAAGCAAGTTTACTTGAGGTTATTGAAAATTGATTCCCAGTAATTTAAATTGCTTATTATTAAATCGTATTGGAACTACTAAACTAATTCCCATCCAGTACTTCACCATCTGAAGAAAAACTCAAAAATCTATTTTCACAAAATATTGATGAAGATTGCTTATATTCTCCACTGGATTTATTTCAATTACTATTTCAGAAGTTAGCTCAAAGGGTACCATAAAAGCCTTCTAACTTTTCTCCCATGTTCTTAAGGAGAACTAGCTCCAAATGGATCCCCAAAGAAGTCTTGAATTTCTTGTTAAATAACACAGAGTTGATGGCTCAGTAAAATCCAGATTATCCGTAAAATAATTACATTTCTATTCAGACTAATGGACTTTTTTGAAGTGCACAAATAACATGTCTGTCAAACATGGGCTCAGTTAAAACCACTTAGTGATTTAAAAACACATAAACCAAAAATTAAACCGTAATGGTTTATACAAGCTGTCATTGCTTAGCTTGCCCCTATACATTGTTGGAGTTGGCGCTGACTGTTTGTAGGCAAGTCTTTCCTAAATTTCTGTAATTTCTGATCATCAAGTGAAACACATCCATAAATAAGTCACTGCCTTTCCTGAAGGGAACACTTGTCATTTAAAAACCCTGGAAGGTATAAACAAAAATATAATGTGATCTCTCAAAAATCAGTGAATTTGGATTCTGATCACTAATATTTGGCTGTAAAATTGTTACATCAGGAGACTACAAAAATCTACCACCACCAAAATCTGAACTATGTATCAGTAGAGGTTCTTATTTCATACAGTAGTATGAAATAAGTATGAAATAAGTATGAAATATGGCCCTTGAGGTCCATTGTCAGTTCTGAAACATGTAGAAACCCAAGTGCAGTTTCACTAGCTCCTCATAGCACACCAGGGTTTGCTCCAGAACTAGTTGAAGAATAAGGAATTTTCCACTCTTTTTAGACAAAATATGGAAGTATTCAAGCAAATTGGAGTGTGATTGTGGTCTATTAACATGTGACATCACCAGCCTTTGTCTGAGAACAGCTGTATGACTTGAGCATACTTTGCTGTCATCCCTTCTGCGGTGACGCTGCTTCTCTGCAGCCAGTGAGGGACCTATGCTAACCTCTTTGGGATGGGAGAAGGGACTGCTCAAAGCATGTTTTATTATTGAAGGCTGACGTTTAAACCTTCAAAGACTTGTGCTCTGGGGCTTGTAGGAAAATTTAATTCACGATGAATAGGAACAATTTTATTGTAGCAAGTACAAAGCTCGTGGAATGGTTTTTTTGGAGGAAGTAAGGAGGCAATAACTGTGTTTTCAAGTGCTGCCCAGTGCATCTGCAGCAGGGCATGCAGCATCTATGTAAAAAAGCCTGGGAAGTTTTATTCTGTGGAATCCTGATGTGTGTCTTGAGTTTATTTACATTCCTCAGCAAGATGTGCAGCTAGGCCTAGGCCACTCTCGGGGAAATCACACATCTCTAAGATGCCAGAGTAGCAGTATTTCCCCCAAATCTTTTACTTGTTTTCAGTTTGGGAAACAAATATAAAGAGAGCTTCAAATTCACTTTCTCTTGAACCCTCTGGGCACTGTCAGTGCCAGAATTGGAAGTGTCAAATGTGGCTCTCTCAATTGGCACTATTATGTCTCTCCGAGGCTTTCAGACATCAGGCTAAATAAAAAGATGAATCAATGTCATCCATTTAAATGGTGGAGAACAAAGAGCATCTCAAGGATGGTGTGAGAACCTCTCTAGCAGTTACCTTTGAGCTGAAGCTATTATAGGCTCTATAAAGTATAGCTTGCCTACAGGCAAGGTCACTCATGTTAATTTTTATGAATTGCCACTGGTTCCTTGAACCTCATGAGCCGCGGAATCAAAGACAAGCAGTCAGCTTTGCTAAATCAGTGTTGCAACCTTTAATGATAATATCCACAGCTTTTATGGGTTCAGCTCAGTTTTAATTAAAGCTTATTGAAACTGATGCAGAGCAAACTCTGATAATGTGAATCAATTAGTAAGGTCTTTAAAGGGAAAAGCATTACAGGAAGACTAAAAGAGCCAATGGATCACTGTATCTGTATCTGGTCATCCTCTGTGCCAGGAAAGATGGTTTATTATCCTTGGGTTGCATCACTGAGAATTCCATGGGCTCAGCCTCTCTAACTGGGAAACTTCAGGAAATTGCTCAACCACTGTATTTTCTCTTCAGGTTATTTTGACTCCCTTTTCCTGTGTTTCTATCATTCTCTTTGTGATTGCTCCTTCTGCAGACATGTCTGACCTAGCCTTAAAATTGTTAGTGTAATCTCAGCAACATATGGCTCGCTGTTGGCTGCAACATCCAGCCACATGTACTTGAAATGGCCTACTTGACCGCCAGATACCCGAAGGACTCCAGGCTCTCACGGGTCCTGTGTAATACCAGCCTGCTCTGTAAAGCTGTCTCAAAAAATTGTGGTATCTCCAACGGCACAGCACTTGTGTTTACATAACTGATTTAAGCTCAGGTTGCTGAGGTAGCTGTTGTTGAGGAACAAACCAGGAACTCAACCTTTTTCTTGTAAACGGATCTGCCCATGGAAGCTTCTGTGCTCATTTGGAGCTTTCAGTAAAATACTAGGAATGAGTGACAGAAGTACTAGTGAGGTACTGATTTATGGGTAGAATGATGCTGTGTCACCTGCTACAGCAGCAACCACCGGGAGTTAAAACCCAGTCATTAAAAGGTTACTTAATTTTTGTTCGAGCTCCGTTGTCACACTTAATAAAGGACAAACATCTGAATTACAATTTTAGCAAGAGAACAGCTGAAGTAATACACTAGTTCCTTCAACACTGTGTCCTGTCTTATGAATTATGTAACATAGCTATAATATTCAGCTAAGTTTGAACTTTTCTTTCTAAATTTCTTTTCAGGCATGGTACTCAGACTGATATAAATTCTACAGTTTAGTTTAGGTCTGGAATTTTGTGTTTGTTTGTTTTCCATTGTGAAAAATAATCTGTTAATTTCTCCCTGATCTTTTACTCAATTTCAAAACATGAAGCCATCTCACCATCTTGTCATTTTTCTTAACAAGAATAAAGACATTTCTCATCAGATATCTTCATAGTCGGCCAAATTAAGATCTACTGTTATTAAGCTGCCTATGTTGATGTATGAAATAGAAATAGCTCCAAAAGCCTGTCTGCTAGGAACCATCTCATTGAAAAGTGACTTTCTGAAAAAGCAGCTAAAATTAATTTTTGTAAATTACTAAGGTCATTGAAGTGCTGGGGCCTGATTTGTGGGCCCCAAGTTGGAGTTGACCTGTGGATGAGTCACAACCTAGCAGAACGTTTTGTTTTTCCTACTGGCTTCATGTTCCAGAGGTAGAACCTGCCCCACCTGGGTCTCTGTGGCTCTACCCTCACCCAGGTGGTCATGGTTGGGGTGGTGGGTGAGGCCAGGGCTACATTAACCAGGAGCCAATCAGTTGGAGGAGCTCTGTGTTGGGTGTGGCTTCTGTTGAGGCTGGTTGCCTCTTGCTGAGCTCTCATGGTGGTGTCCTTCCAAGTGAAGGGCCACTGAGGAGCCATCTCTGTCTGTTGTGTCCAGCAGGCGATGGTGGCACCACAGTGGGCAGGGGAGGAGCTGGGCCCACAGGAACCTATGGCAGGACTGTCTGAAAGAAGACTTGTGAGGGGCTGTTGCTGAGTTCAGTGTTGGCCTGTGTGATCAGGCAACTGGTGGCAGCATAAAATGATGATGGCTGAACCACCATAACATATACAAAGACAATTCAGAAAAAGTCACTTTTACTAGAGGAATCTACATTCTACCATGAAGTGAAAAACACCTAAATGTATGTATTTATTGTGAAAGACATCAGAAATAGAGAGGAGGACTTCTATCATCTTACTGGCCCTTGCAAATCCTGGAAGGATGTTTTCTAGAAGTTGATTTGTCAAAACACTCATTTAGGGTGACTACCTGATAGGTTACGTATAGTGCAGTGAAAATCAATATCATTTTTAATTTTCCTAGACAAATATGGAAGCCTACTATTTAGCGATGTCACAGAATCACAGAGTATCAGGTTGGAAGGGACCTCAAGGATCATCTGGTCCAACCTTTCTCAGCAAAAGCATGAACTAGACAAAATGGTCCAGAACCAGCCAAATCATACAGGTGTTCAATGCTGAGGAATCCACCACTTCCTTAGGTAGGAATATAATATGCAAACTCATCTGGTTGTTATCTAAAGGCAGTTAGTATCAGAATTGGAAAGTACATTCTTGTGAGCATCCTCCCTCTCAGGACTTCTCTCCAGGCACTGTGATGGCTCCTTGCTCTACAAGATGCCAAGTCGTAAATAAGAAAGAAAATAAACCCAGTAAATTATACTTAAAATAGTATTAGAGACAGAGTAAAATAAAATGCTTGCCAAGTGGGAAAAAAAAGAAATCAATATTATTTAACACATTTCTAGATTGCCAACCACCACAGCACATAGGAGCTTACAACAATAAAAATACAACTTCAATACAGTACCAACAGTGAGCAGCAACAAAATCGATCAGAAGCTAAATGAAATGCATGAAGCTTTGGTTCTAGCCGAGAAAGCTCTCCTGTTCTCCCAGAGCAGACCGCAAAAACCTGAGTGGGCTCCAGCTAGAAGTCTTAATGATTACAGCAAAAATAAGGCAAGCAAGGTTATAGCCAAGGTTTTACACCCATTGCTCATACTGAGGAGAAAAAATGTTATGAAATGGAAGAAAAAAAATAAATAAATGTACAGGATTTCGAAGTGATTCAAAGTTATCAAGAGATCTCTCATATGCAAATAGTCTATAGTATTATTTTTCAAAGACATCTCTGAATTCATCACAAGACCCCACATTAAGAGCTAGAAATATATACAAAAGTCTGGGACAGTCATGAGCGATTTTCTTCCAGAAAGGCAAACCTAAAACATACAATGGAAAAGCCTATTGCCATCAAAGATTTTACTGTATCACCTCACTCTGCCTAAGGACTTACTTGGAGCAATGAGCATTTCCTATATTTACAACTGAAAGAAGTTAGTGAACTGAATTTTAAGCGTTCAAGTATTCATTCGTTAGTAAGTAAGAAAAAAACATTGGATGCCTTTCCATCAAGTACGCTTTATCTGACTGGGAAATAATTTTTGTTTTCAGAGCAAAATACACATACACCAAGTATCCTCCACAAAAAATACACGTCTATACGTGGCATGACATTTAGCAGCCCTGAGCATGCCGCAAAAAGGGGAAGGCAATCTTAACCTTCTGATTTAGAGAAGGGCAGCCCAGGTTTCCTCAGATGTTAGAAATGATGTTCGGATTAATTCTGAGGACTTCTGATATTTTTCCAGGGAGCTGAGAGGCAAGTCTGAGCTACTGACTCAGTTTGGCCATCCAAAAATTCAATACAGTGTGTGTGTGTGTGCGCGCACATCAACTACATGGGCAGCAATTTCAAAGCACCTGTTGAGCGCACACAATGTCCAACTGTGTGTGTTGATATTCCACTGAGTCCACAGCACGTGTGAGCCAACAAGGAAACGTTACAAGACGTACAATGACATTTCTCTCAGAAAAAATCCTGGATATGTAGACATGTGCCATACATCTGATATATACGTTCCAGCTGTTTCCCATCTTCTGTGTTGCCAGAGGCTCTGCTGCTCTCCTCTCCATCTCTGGCAGCTACAGAAGTGAGAGAAAATGCAGGACAAACAGATCTACGAAAGGGCACAGCTCCATATGGTACAGGGAAATAGGGGAGTGTGCCAGTATCACCACAAAACAACAAACTCAAAGCACTGCAGAAGACTGATACCTTCAGGAAGAGTAAGAAGAGAAGCACAGTGGGAAGGCTCATAGCCAGGGGAACCTGCAAGTGGAGGTTCAGAAACCAGAAACCTGAAACACGGGCAAAAGAGGCCCTAATCCCGTTTTACCTAGTCACAGCAGTGTTTTTATCAAGCTTTAATCAAATTTAAGCTCCTCAGCTCAGGATCTGTTTCGTGGGATGGGATGTAATGCTTTCAGCCCTTAAGCTAAAAGAAGTGTGAAAATGAATTTTAATATTGGGGCTGGCAGAGCGGCACCGCTCATGGCAGTGTCGTCTTCTCACAAACCAAAACTTGACTTCGTAATGTACAGAAACAGAACACCTCACTCTCCAAACCTCCAACTGGCCTCAAGACTTTTCCAGTCTTTATGTATACGAAGCAACATACGTGCCCCACGCTTTCACTGCTTTACTAATCACCTTTATTGATATTTGCACAAACCCTGACTACTTCCCCAGTCCATCTGTTCCTGCTGCTCATTTGTAACATTAACTTTTAATTCTGCCTTGTTAGAACTGGCTCGTGTGGAGGTAATTATGTCAGCAAAAACAAAGGATCACGGTTTCTAATGGAGAACGGGAAGCAGAAGCTAGTGGATTTGCTATTAATGTCATTTCTAATAATCCTTAAATAGAACTGCTTGTACATACAGAACTTTTCAGGATGTATCGACTGCATTAAAAAGTCAAATAAATGTTATGTTAAACTAAGAAGCAACTCTTTTAAAGAAAGAGTAAAAATATTATCTCTTTTAACGTTTCTTGAATGCAACCAGAGCAATAAGTAGTGATTTAAGGTGTTCAGAAGACACTAAGCTCGTTTCACTACCTATAGATGCACTTCACAAGAGCCACAGAGATAGCAGACAACTCTTCATCCATGTACTTCAGATATAAATACAGTAACCAGAGCTCTTCACAGATATTGGCTCTGCAGATCTACAATAGAGGTCCTCGCTCATATTTATAAACTGAGTGGACACAAAGAGAAGGTCCCATTCTTTTGATGGCTTGGTCCCATCTATTTAAATAATATCACAAAGTGTGAGCTGAACAACAGTGCAAAACTTTTGCCAGCATATCTTTAAACCATCGACACATGGCTAAGCCAATTATACTCAACCCTTGGTCTCTATGGGTCTTCTGGTACAGTGAGGTCAATGGGGATCAGGGTACACATCCATAGGGTAACAAAAAAGGAGCACAAGATTTGGATTTGCCTGAACTGTAACGATGAATGGCACATGAGAAACTCAACTTGAAAGCCCTGACCACCTAAACCCAGGCCATCTCACCTGCAGATGGTTAAAAAAGCATTGGCTGGAGAAACCAGGGTACTGGTTGCACAGGTCTCATATGCTTCTCTTAATCAAGTCTCTATCTCAACAGCAAGGTTGGAATTTGCTCCTTCTTGAAGCTGAACGGATCGTATTATAACTCTGATCATAAGGCGTAGCAGGAAATTGTTTCCCCCATGTGCAGAATACCTTGGAAAGAGGGTGCTTTTCCATACAAGTTTTGTACCTTTTGTGTTTCATTAGACTAGCCAAGAGAAGACAATTTTTGACAGAATAAACTCCTCTATACTGCCACGGGAGTAGCTATCCTATTAAAACGTCTGTAATGTAGACTATTGCTGCTGTGCCTCATCATGCCATGGTGAACCCAAGGTTCAAGTTTGCTTCATACATCCTAACCTGTATGCCCGATTTTATTTTTGAAATAAAGAAATGTATTTGAGAAGGATCTGAAAATTCCCAGGGCTAACATCAGGCCTGTTCAGGAAGCTATTAAATAAATTGTAGTTTATTTTTCATTGGGAAAATAAAATGGTATGTGTGAGACATTCACTACTTCGTGAGTAACTTTCATATATTTCTAGCGTGAAACTCATTTCAATTTGCGAAGATAAATGCCTTGATTTTTCCTCTTTGCTTAGTAACAGCACGCAGTGTAACACACGCTGGGAAAGTTGGCATTTTTCTTTGAGCAAACCCTACTCAGCAGGATCCAAATCCTTAACAGGAGAAAATCAGCATAATTTTTTGAACATGAGATGCTCAAGAAACACTCGAGACTCACCTTTCTGAGAAGTTCAAAAAAATTAGACTTTTTTTATTGCTATGTTAGCCTGCAGAAAGTTAAATTTGATTAGGGTAATCAATATTGCTTGGAAATCGTGATACCTAATACCAAAGAAGCTCTTTCCTAGAAAATTGAGAATGGAATGAATGAATGAGGCATAGCCGCAATGCAGTGCTGCTTCCACCAGCAAGACCTGCAAACTTCCCTACCAGCTCTCTAAATAGAAGCTGTGATTTCTTTTTCTAATTACAATTCACTCTTTCTCCCCTCCTCCAACCCCAAACTAATTTTAACATAGCTTCTTGTTAATTTACTACGTTAATTGGTAATGCTTCTTGGCAAATTTAGCAGGTTTCTGCAAGCGCCGGCTCTAATATCTATGTCTAAATGCATATTCATCCTGACAAAATTCATGAAAAACCCATCCCTCCACTCTCCGCATACTTGTCCTAATTCAAAAATCCACCTTTTTCTCTTACCTAAAGTCGGGCTGTGAAGTCCCAGAAAGTTCTGAAAAAACCACTACTGAATACACTATAAGCCAGAAATTAATAAGTACTCCCATGCTATAAAGCTCTGTTCCTCAGGATACTTTCTCCTGAGGGTCCGTAGTTACTACTTTCTGAATTTATTAGGAAAAAAACAACATGCAAGTGCAAACTAATTTCATCCAGGCCTGCAAATACATTATTAAGTGCTGAATCATCCCTGAGTTTTGGAATTTAATGAATTAAGGAGTCCAAGTCATCTGTAATGGCATGGAGTTCTGCTATATGCAGCTGCATTTAACCACAACCATTATAGAGTCAACGGAAGCCACCGGGATTTAGCCTCATTGAAAACTGTTTATTTATTTAAGTACTCAAATATTGGTTTATCTAGGTACTATGGTAACTATAGATTTCAAAACACTGGCTTTAATTACTTCAAAATATTTTTAAACACTTATCTGTACGTTAGCGCAATGCAACCAAACGATTTCGTGACAGCGATGTTTTTACCCGGATTTTAGAGAAGAGATCTTGCATCAATTCCCCTTTGAAGAGCAGCATCTCCTATCCCAAAAGCCCAACACCTTGCATTGAGAAAGTGCCACAGACCTCTGCAAACAAATGCATAGACCATACTGGAAATACCTGCAGTATGTTACTGCACAACTCAATATTCAGGTTTTGTGATTTGAAGGAAGGGAAAGAAACTACGGTAGCATCCTCTCCGCTCTTGTCTTACCCTCCTTCCCCTTTCACGGTGCATCCAATCCAGGGCAAGATGAAGGGTTTTGAGGAAGTTTACTTTCCAGAAAATGCATGTTTTCCTGCAGTACCGCTCACTGCAGGAATGCTTCTGCAGTACCTGGATATGGGTAATGTGCCGCAGAAGTGCGGAAAGCACACCAAGCTGTGATTTCCATTTGTGATAATCAGTAAATCCACCGTGAGCCATTGCCCATTGCTGCTGTTCCCAGTACAAGAGCTCTTCCAGCGCGAATCTGCAATTGGGTTTGTTAATTGTAGCTCTGCAACAGAGAGCTAACCAGGGGGAAAAAGAAAAAAAAAAAAAAAAAAAAGGTATTTGAGGAGTGGAGACAGTCTAAAATTCTCATTATATTTAGAAAAACATAATACATTGACATGAATATTTCACGATGGTAGTTCAAAAGACCACCTAGACTATAGCTGTTTATATTTATAGAAATGTAGTTGCCAATTTAGAAACATGGTTAACAAAAGGCTGTGTAGCTAAATCAAATCTGGTTTATGCTCACTAATTTCCACGTTCTGTTAAGGTATTGGCTAAGTTTTTTATTTTAATGAACTAAGTTTTTTATGTCTGTTGTGAACTACTATTAAATGACCAACATTCCTCCCACATCTGGCTTCCAATTACATACAAAAAGCAGCTGCTCAGATGTGCCTTACCATTGGAGACAGGAAACGTTCTTTTCCCTTACAAAAGCAGCAGCACCATGCATCATTTATGTTTTGTAACAGCCAAAAACTCTTCCAAATTGTGTTTCCCTATTCCTAGCAGCTGGGCTGGGTTTGCACTAACCTGATGAGCCTTTACGAGATGCACCAAAGAGCACAATGAATCTATGTGGATGAAAATGAAATTCCTTGCGGAGTGCCAGTCTGAACTCGACAAGCACTGAACACTTACAAGGTCTGTTGAAGTCAAAAGGAAGTACAGATGCTCAGCAGTGCCAATCACAAGGCCTGTGGTCTTGGGTCATTAAGAAACTGATAAAGTAGACTAATTTAAAACAAATCTGAAGCCTTAAAATAAATCTTAATCCATTTAATATCTATGATTGCTGTGGTTTGAGGAACGGAACAGAGACACTAAAGTTCCCAAATCCTTCAAGTAAGCAGAAAGATCACAAAGATGACATGAACAGATTACAGTATTTTTCATTTTGTATTTTAAAAATTAATCCTGCCCATAGAAATGTTAATATTGTATTTCCGAATCAGAGATGAAAAAATGGACCAGAACTGTAAAATTCCCGACACATAATTAGTTCCTTGGTTTGCTTTTCTCCACTTGGGGTCATATGTTATTTTTATATTTATGTAGCACTTCATTGGATGGAAAAATTAAAATTAATAATAAATAATAATTATGCAGCATACTACTGTTTTCTCACAGCCCAGACATATCTTTCCTTTTTATCATATATCTTTCAGAATCAAGTCCTATGGATTTGGTGTCTTCAAGTAAGTATTGAAATTTTCTGGCTATTAAAATTTAAGTCTATAAATCCCAATATAATTAGCCTTCCATGTTCAACTGATATATACATATACAGTACAGACACATATTTATTTCACTATGTCAAGCACTGCAAAGTAAAAATGCAGTAATTTGTTACTATGATCAATGTATTTATATAAATACTATACCTATTTAAGTGCGGTTTTCTTAACTTTCATAAGTACACACAATGGTGTAACCTAAGAGTTTTAGAAGGTACAGCTTGGAATAGATACTATCACCCCAAGGTTATAAATTGAAAGGAAACATATTAATGCTGTTTGCTTCTCAAATTTTTAATTTTTAATCCATTTGGGTTTTTTTTCCCAAATCAATTTGGAATTATTACTCTATATTTACTCATTAAAAACATCCAGTAAAGGTTCTTTAAATAAAAGGTCTGTGTTGTCTGATGCTGAGCACCTTTGCTATTCTCAACCAATTATGCAAGGAACTCAGCACTGCAAATGGCAGGGGTAGGTGGTACGTCTCCCTGTCTCACAGCGGCTTTCAAATATCCTTCAACTTTGTCCCACAGAGCAACATTTTAAGAATGGAAGTTCAAATGTCCTTTACATTCAGTATTGTAATATTCCACTTCAGTGTTTGCACAGGTAAAACAAATGATTAATAACCCCGTGCAAATTATGATTGTCTGTAGATGTTGACATTTAGATGCCTAGATGCCAGAAGAACTAGATTGTCACTATTTTCCCATTTCTCATGGATTATGGAACAGCTGTCAGATGGTAACTAACTATTAAGCTAGACTGCATTTGAACTGGTGACCTAGGAGTGAAATATTCTCTCCCATGATCTTTCATCCTCTCATTAGCAAGACCCCTGAGCCTTTCGCTTCCCACCAAACATCTACTTAAAAAAAAAAAAAAAAAAAAGTAAAAAGTATGTGTTTTCTTGATTATCCAGTAACACAGTTTCGACTTGTCCTTCTCTTTCAGACACTTATGACCAGGGTGAGAACAATCACTGGCTACCTAGAAACTTAGTTACAAGATGGAAAATGTAAAAGGCAATAAAGAATACCTACATTCTACCACATAGCTGAGATACAGAATGCAAATAATTTGAAGAGTAAAAGTCAAATGATTAATATAAAGTTACCTTTTTGTAAGTGTACATACACACACACTTGCACCACGTGCACGTAGAATTTGTGAGTACTGAGACTGAACAAGAAAAAGTATTGAGCTCATCCTGACAGCAAAGCATGCAGTTCAAAGAAACGATATATCAGCATATCTGCCAAAATACCACAGTGAATGAACTCCTACTACTACAAATACCACATTTTTCCTTGCTTTCGAAGTCCTATAACATTATTAACAAGCTGACACCTCTTAAAGACTCACCAAACTCCTGCAGGATTTTACTGAACATAGCCTGAGGCAATGGATGTTGTAGAACTATAAAAATCACAGAAGGATATACTAGAGAGTTAAAAATAAACCCCAAGCCACCATCAAAAGGCAGAAAACTGTCAAAGTGACTATATATTTATGCACTAGAGATGTGGAAGACTAGTAACAACATAAAAGACGAAGAGATAGCAACCACTTAAGGCAGTGAGGGGTGTATGACAGCCAAATGTCTAGAAGCAAGAAACATCAACTATCATTAAGAAAGGATAGAAAGGGCATCTAGAAAGGAAAGCATTTAGCAACCCCAAATGGCAACTATGTTTTCATGCCACCCTTCTAAACATAATGGACACGTAGGGAAGTGGAAAGGTGAAAAGGGAAAGAAAATTTACAGCAGTTAGCTATATTTAAAAGACTTGACATATCTAACTCCAGGGATATGCAAGACTAAATAGGAGTCAGCAGTTAGCAGTAGAGTAGCAGCACAACAGTAAATTATAAGTTCTAAAACACGCAATACTTTTCCTCAGAATTTTTGAAAAAAGTTACAACTGAAAGAGTCACTTATTGTCCACTTATTTTTATAATCAGTTTTTTAAAGACAACTAAAGAGAAGTTCACAACTAACACATAACAATGGAAACTATGTATATAAATATATACAATACACGACCCAGCAAAAGGTCTGAGCTGAGAACACAAACCCACCATTTTTCAGTCAACCAGGTGATTAAAACTAAACTTACAAGTGAACATGCTAACTTATATGCTTTAATGTTTAATTTAAACGGGAATTTAAGTGCTTGGATGTTTCTGCAAGCTAGGGGTTAAATTAGTCTCTCCTCTGTTTGAACCATAACCAAAAAGCAATTTATGAGTGCAATAATGCACTTCAATAAATGGAGCTCACAATGCATACTTACTTTTCTCTGGGGAGTGAAGAGAACTTGTGTTCTCCTTCTGCCTCACAACACATTGGCAGTCTAAGGTATTCCTTGTAGTCACACAGCTTGTTGTACACTGGATATATTTCACTTATACAGATGCAGGAAGCAGCTAAGTATAGGCCCTCACCTAAGGTATAACTATTTTATTCTCTTGAACTGTTATCTTCCTTACTCATGCAGAAAACAAGTTACACTATTTCTTAACTCCATCTGAGTTTCCATTTCAATTTTGGGAAAAAGTGGTGAAGTAATCATAGAAAAGGATCGTAAAGTTACACTCCATATATTTAAATTCTCTTAATTGATACCACAATAGCAATTCTATTACCATAATAATAGGCATATGAAAATAAATAAATGCTTCACTTCATTTGTGTCAGCATTTGCAGAAAATAATATGACAGAGAGCAGGGCTCCAGGGATTCATCTGACATTATTGAACAACCTCCTAGACTTGGATATGCCTTTAGCTGCCCTGCTACAGACAGATTACGCAGAGGAAGATCTACTGTTGGCTTTTGAATAGAAGTCTCAAAGATTGATCTGTGCAACACAAAGAAGTCACTAACAGGAACGCAAATAGTGTCATCTTTAAAAAAGAAAGCTAAAAAAACCCAAACAGCAAAGCAAGGAAATTCTAACACTTTAGCACCTAGATAAATACTTTAAGAGCGTTTCTCTGAAAGGGCCCTTGTGAAGACTCCTCCTGCAGGCTCCTCAAGTCCCTGGAGCAACAGCTGTGATTTCTGACAAAATTTAGATTAAAATTTTATCATTCTATTTCAAAAGCAATGAAATACAAGAGAAGAAAGGGCTACAGAGAACATAAAACTTAACAATAACAAAACATAGCCTAAAATATGAGTTTAGTATCAAGTACTACATTACTGGATACAAGTCATAGAGTTAATTTCTGAAAATTTAATAGAAACCTGAATGTATTATCAGACTCATTTGAAATAGTTTTTTAAATGGAAGCGCACCACATAGTACAGATTCAGTTTAAAACTTCACAAAATTGGGGGTACTCAGCCATGAAAGGATTTCCAGCATTTCAATTGGGGAATACCCTACACTGCCATAAGGAATAATGCTTCAGAAAAGAGCTTTTTACCACTTTAAACTGCAGAAGGAAAATAAGGGGGAAATAAAGCATCCTACTGGGGCTCCTTTAAGAACAGACTCCTGCTGCTCCTATGCATATTGGATAGCACCTCATACCATGAGAAAAGTCAGGAAGGTCAGTGTTGTTATTCATAGCAGAAGGCTACTAAAGTAAAGATTTAGAAGGGCATTAAAGATCGTTTAAACAATAGCCTTCAGTTTATTCAGCAAACTAAGGGTCAGTCTTATTTCCACACCTAATCACTTGGAGACAGATTCAGTTGAGCCCCGCAGTTCACAAGTTTGAGATGTTTGAGGGGGTGGGGGTGTGTTTCTCAGGGTTTTTTTTGTTGTAATTTGTTTTGTTTAATGAAATGTGGCTGATTACCAGCTGTCTGTATTTTGTGTACATCTGAATGTATAAAATCCACAAGTTTCCTGTTCTTCTAAAGTCATATAGGAAAAAAACAAAGGAATTTTGATTTCTACAACATTAGCAACTGGGCCCATAAATTTGTTTAAAATGAACATGGTGGAGACATCCCAAAAAACCTATGGATCTTATGGCATGCCTGCGGCCTTCTAGCTAGAACTATAACACAAAGGTCGTGCGCAAACTTTCCCTGAATAAAGTTAAGGTAGAATCACAGCTCTGAGGGGATTACTTTTTTGACTTCTTTTTCTTTTAATAACTTGATATGAAGAATTAAATTTAAATCCACAATAGAAGCATAGAATGGAATAATAGAATTATTTAGGTTGGAAAAGACCTCTAGGACCATCTAGTCCAACTTTTGTCGAACATCTCCCTAACCCCTAGGTCATGTCTCAAAATGCCACATCTACCTGGGTTTTTAATGCCTCTAGGGATGGTGACTCCACCACTTCCCTGGGCAGCCTGTTCCAATGGCTAACCACTCTTTCAGGAAAGAACTTCTTCCTAACATCCAATCTAAACCTCCCCTGGCACAACCTGAGGCCATTACCTCTTGTCCTGTCATTAGTTACTTGGGAGAAGAGACCAGCACCAGCCTCACTACAACCTCCTTTTAG
>JAVSBS010013657.1:19112-56642 GCA_033124195.1 Coracias cyanogaster
AGCAGCTTAGTGGGCTCCTGGTGCTCAGCCAAAGTTAATCCACCACAATGAGTTTTGATACTTGGTTTCTGTCCAAAGATGAAAATTTCAAATGTTTGAGAAAGTATTTGCTATTCAGTGCTTCAATTTTGAATACTGTTCAGTATTAATCTGGATTGTAACTCAGTTTACTACAGTGCTAACAAAGCTTTTAATATCAACAGAAGGAAGTAGGTCTTCAATGCATATTATTTAACCACACCCAATAGAATAATCATTCTCTTACTTCTAAGAGAAAGAAAATACAGCACAAGTATAAAGAAAGAGTCAACCACTGCCTCTGCTATAGAGGACCAAAACACAAAGGAAACACTCATTGGTCTGAAAAGTTGGTAGATGAGTTGGAAGTAGCCAGGAGCAAGACGTGGAACTGAATGTCCAGTTGGTAATTTCAGCTTCTGAAAGGCAACACGAGGAACAAGCAGACAGCAGAAAGGAACCACAAACAATAGATAGAACAAAAGTAGCAAACAATAAGCAAGAACCACAGCTGCCAAAAGAATTCACATATGATAGAAACTGCATCAGAAAATCATTATGAAAGTAAAAAACAATATGGCTTGCTTCCAAAGCCATTAAGATAATAAGATAATTGCAGCATAGCAGAAAGCATATTGTATACACTTCTATAGACTAAAGTATTTTTGTTTTTGAAGTAATGTTATATGTCACCTGCATGGTCCATTTTACCTATTCAGACTATACTATTACCTTCTCAATGTGAGGGGTACATTTCTCCTCAGGAAGAGTGAGTTAGGTATAGGGATCCTGCAAGTCCATCCAAAGTGTTACTTAGAAGCATGAAGGAGTATGTATTTAAATGGCACAACTTGAGATGAAGTTATTTTTTCTAGGGCCATGGTAGGCTAACTAAAATTGGGAAAAGACAGTTCCCCAAGGCTTAAAGAAGAGCATAACAATAAAAAGATAAGACAACGGACCAAAGCTTCATGCTAGGAGTCAATAAAAGATGGACACGGAAACAAAATAAAGGCTGGCATTTTAAAATTCCAAGATATCATTTATCAAAGCTGAGAGGAAAATCAATGCCAATTAAAATATCAATGGCAATCAGAACTAAAAATATGCTCTACTTCTGGATAACAAAACACTGAAAAGGCCTTCCTTTTTGTCTATTTTTGCAATCTTTTTGTTCAGCACCAGAAAACAGTGTATTTTTATCTACTTTGAGCATCTAAGAAATCTGCATGCCTGGATGATAGCCATTCAAGATTGAACTAAACTGTGTGTTGTCTTCTTTGCAGATTGTCTGTATCTGTATTATTGTGAAAAGAACAGACCTCACTGGGAAAGATAAGCAGCGAATATTTAGCTCACCCACAAAAACAAAGAATGAAGCAGACCTCATAAATACTTCAGTGATGAGTTCCTCACCTGTACATTCAGCATTAAAGCACAACTCAGAGCAACAGCCAGGCAGGTAGCAACAAACAATCCGTAACGGAAAAGGGGGGCCTCAGTTTTGCACACAGATGACTAAAGAAAATTATCAGACCTCAAATAGGGAAGAATGCAAAATTTCAATCCTAAAGTTGGGATGTCTTCAGAAGACAATTATGGTACAGCAGGTACAAATAATGTTTTTCCACCTTTTCTGGCAGAAATGTGGTCTTCAGTTATTGCTATGACCTGTACTGTTTGTTCAGAGATTATACAACCAAATGGAACTTTGCACACCCTGTTATTAGCAAAAGTGGCTTTGATCATTGTACAGTATTGGAGTCAAAACCTGGGTTGCTACAGTATGAAACAAGCTCAAAGACCAGACAAGAGGCAGATTAATCTACTTCAACCAATCAATCATACTTCACACTGAGGAGAGAAACTTTGTACCAATATGGGATATTTTAAGCAAGTACAAAAAAGCCTTCAAGAAGTTAGTGGCCATCTGTTAGCGAAGTACATGATGATATGGCACAGCTTCTCTATATGCTAATGCTTCAGTAATGAAGGTGGTAAATAAACATCATGTTTGGATTGAAACAACAGGTCAGAAAAACAGTCTGTTTCCCTGACAGTTGCCTTCAATTATATATTGCTTGGATGTGTACTGTAAGCATTTGAAAGTCTTTCACTGCTAGGACAATTACAATGATGCAAAACAAATCATTGAAAACACTGCTGAAAGAATCATGTTAAAACAGTTGTGCTTTTGCAAATAAAATAAGATTCCTGTAATAAAATTAAAATGCAATTCAAGCCTTCTCATGAATAAAATTGCCTACATTCCACACAATTCTTACACAGCTCTTCCCAGCACTGTTAGGATCCTAGTGTATTTGTCTAAATCCCCATTACTGGCAGCTGCAGGAGATGCAATGATTCCTGAACCCTGAATCTGGTGAGCTCGCAACTCTGCTAAATAATAGACATGTAACTTTATCTCGTCTCCAAAAAACTGTTGCTTCCCAGATCAGGACATTTTTGAGGAAGTTTCCTCTCCCCTGCCTCCCTTCTTTCTCTCCTCCCACCACTCCAAATAAAAACCATGCTATCACACATTTAATTACACAAAAATTAACTCATTTATTTCCTACAAATCTAAGAACTCACCTTGCAAATCTGCCTCGCTGGCGCTCAGCAACTGTGTTTGTACTTTACCCAAGAATTGCAACTAACCTTGCCGTAATACAAAATTGTGAGTGTCAAACAAAGTATTATCTCCTTCAATGCAGCATTGTTCCAACGTAAACGACTGACCGGCAGCAAAGGGTGGCTTATACTAACGTGTGATTTTTTTGGGTAACTTTTTAGGCTGCACTTCCAGACATAGCCTAATTTCCTGTAATGTCTCACAGATTTATGACATGCATTGGGATAATCAGCTGTGAACCTAATTGCCAGGCTTTACTTGTATTTACAAATGGTCTAATACTCACATCACACACCTTCCTATCAGCATGCCCTATTTTTAAAATGACCATAGGAATAACAGAAACATTATTTATTTGTGAAGTATTCAAATACCATTCAATAAACATTATTAGTAATACATGGAGAAAAGCAGTAAAATCCTCTTAATTAGACCACTCTATAGTGAACAGCTTATTGTCCTGATTGTATGACTTCTTTAAATAAGATAGTAAGTTATTCAAAAATAAAACAGCATGGAGAGCTTTAAAACGATAAAATGAGGACTCACTGCAAGCACAAGAAGAAAATTGAAATTCCTTCCCTCTCATTTGTTAGCTCCTTTAATCTTTATTTGACGCATTTTAAAATGCATTAGAAGTTTCTAAATTTTTAGCTCTTATTTGGGAAAATTCAGTTTAGCACTGGTGGAATAAATTCTTGTTAAACAAAACTTACAAAGACATGACAAAGCATATCATTACCAGTTACTTTAACAAAGCAACAATTCATCTTCAAAGTGGAAAATATTATAATATATGCTTCACTGTGACTGAGATTACAGTTCCAGATTTTTTCCTCCTGTGTTCAGATCTCACAGGAGCAAGGCTAATCAGTTTAGGTGAAATTTCACACTGTTTGCCATTACTACCTGAGCTAATTTGAGCACCTACATTGTACTGCACGCTATGTATAAGCATGCACATACACTACCTCAAACTAAAAATAAAATCATTTTAGAGAGGAAACCTGTTCAATGTCCAAAACAGTGTAAAGACATGTTTCCACTTAGAATTGTGATAGTGACTGAAGGTCACAGTTTCTGGGCCTTTAAGCTCTCCACGGCAAACCTCCTGTAATATTATGTATGTTCTCTCACTGTATCAAAGTTTTGCAGAGGCCTACAGGATTACTAGATTAGGCTTTATAAAAATATGCCATTCACCCACCCTAAATGCTGTTTCTGTGGTGCCCAAGTCATCATAAAAAAAAAAAAAAAGGAAACATTGTATGGCCTTATAGTTTCAAACCATACCTCTTCCTTTAGCTAAATAAAGTGGACCTCAATGTCAGCAAACTGTCTGCTGTGTATATAAGATCAGTAACTTGTGTTTGGAAAATGAGCTTTTTCACCATAAGGATTTGTCTTTATGCTTTAAAACTTTACCACAATTGACCTGAGATAATCACTAAAATATTTACCAATACTATTTAGTAAATACTGTTTAGTAAACTTGCTTTAGTAAAGCAAATAAAGCTTTGCAACATCCCTCCAGAATAGCCACCTGAAATTGACCCTGTTTATTAGGAGCTTCTAGCACAGATTTAGTCAAAACAATGATCTTTTCCAGGCATATTTACATCAAAGAAATGGAAGTCCACTCTCCTTTGCATCAGGTATCAGAAAAAAAAGTGTTTAGTACAGTGTCCTTTCAGAATACTGCACATTCAGGGAGATACATTAACTTGAGGCAGCCAATGATAAACCCCCTAGAAAGAGATTACTGCTATTAGAAAAAAAAAAAAACAAATTACCACCTGCCCTGTACATCAAAAGGCCAGACTAAGGATCTCACCTGAATGCCTCAGCCACTTGGAGACCTATTTGTAGCATATACTGTGCTCTGGTCACTCATACTGTGCCTCTAACTTTGTGTCTATCAGCAAGCAGTGCGCTGCCTCAGGAGCACGTCTGCAGAATGGAAAGTTGGTATTGAAGACTGAGTACATGGGCTTGGGCTTTTACTTCAGACTAACTCTAGGTCATCCCTGTGGGCTAAATGCTAACTAGCAGTTTGAGTGCATTGGTAGAACTCCAGAAACACATCCTCCAGTTGAGTTTAATTGAAAAAGAATGTGTTCCTTCTGCTTCTAAACCATGCTGTATTGAGAACAAAGCAGTAGAAAGAGGGTTGATTAGGAAGTTTCCTTCAAAAAAACCCCATTCTTAACCCAAACTGAATCAATCAGGTGGAGGCATCCATGTACTTTCAGCAGGTGTGAAAAACATGTTTCCATTTGGATAGAAATAAAATGTTATATGATGGCATACTACTAGAACTGGTTATATTGGGCTGCATAAATTTAGTGTCAATTGAATATTCTGGGGTTCTTTAACTGACAGCATCTAAAAAGCTTACCCCACAAAGAGAAGTATTAATCCTCAAGGCTCCTTTAACTCCCTGTTCTTAAGAGGTGCTTAATTTTTCACACTGGTATATGACCAGGTTACAGCAGCTCCCACAAAAAAAAAAAAAAAGATATTCTGTTTACCCATGTTGACATCTTGCACAGTCCTACCATTAGTATGTGGTTTGGTGCTCTGTTTGAAGTCCTAATTGATTGAAATAATCCTAAATATGTCACTTTCCAAAGAAATATTATCTCTCTTCTCTTCTGTTATTTTTAAAAACTTGGGACTTTCAAACAATTGTCATTATTTGGGTATCTGTTTCATGAAGCGAACACCAGGTGTCTGGCACTGGGCACCAGGCACTGGCAAAACACAGTAAATCATACTGTAGATACTGTAGACTGATTTGTTATACTTACAAGTGTCTATTTACAATTTCTAGCACAAGCCTGCTAGAGTGGTTGCTGTGCATGTGCATTGCAGAAAGAGTAGTCCAGTCTTGAATAATTAGACTTCAGAGCCATAAAACACAACTGAGCTCCTACAGTTTAAAAAATTACTGTGCCTCAGCTCTACTAACATCCTCTGCTGCTTCTGGCAAATCAAACTGGTCTTATTTGTAGACTGAAAATGTTTCTTGCCTCCTCATAGAAACATCAGAATGATAAAAGTTTAATGCCTGTGTTACTCAATTCTTTTGTTGAAGACCACACAGCTAAGGAGCAACAGCTTGATCAACTGCTGAAGTTCAAGTTAAACAGCTAAGACTTTTTGCTCTATCCCAATAGTGAAGGGAAGAATATGCTTTCTAGTGTTTCCCCTACTTGAAATTCAGTAGCTATTTCAAATTTCAGATAATACGGTTGGAGGGTTTGTTGGCTTGTTTGTTTTGGTATTTCTCAATAGTTAGATCAGGAAACAAAATTTAAGTTATGGCAAATGATGATTATTAAAAATATTATTTATCTATACAAGCCACACTTACCAAAATGCTACCTATATTATGATAGTCTCATACAGAGTAATCTAGTATTTCACACTGTTTGCCTGGAGCAATCATCTCTTGCACATACAGCATTCTAATGCGTACAGCATCAAGCTCTATAAATATACCTGATCAGCATGGAATGCAACAAAATACAGCACTTTGTAGCATATGGCATGCAAAGTAGCACAGTGAAGGGCAAGCCTCTACCTCAGCTGCAGCATGCCACCTAGTTTGTTCCGTAACATTTATTTAACCATATGGCTCATCCTAGGTGGCAAGCCACTGCTAAAGCACAGGTGTGCGTTCTTTCACTTCATGACCCACGCAACATAGCTGAAATCAGCTCTTCTCATCACATATTCAATGGCAGTTCCATTATATAAATTTACTTATGGTTTACTAC
Organism: Coracias cyanogaster; assembly: GCA_033124195.1. Classification (NCBI taxonomy): domain Eukaryota; kingdom Metazoa; phylum Chordata; class Aves; order Coraciiformes; family Coraciidae; genus Coracias; species Coracias cyanogaster. The sequence goes on from JAVSBS010013657.1 coordinate 25,548, forward strand.
AGGAAATAAAAAAATTTTGCCTAACACCTGTGTATGACAAAATACTTAATTACACTGAGCACTGTTTAAAAACATTTCCCTTTGGAGAACAAGGCCCGTTCTAAAGCTCATTGACAGTGATATAAACCACAAAACAAGGATGATTCATTTAAAAGGACAAATTTACAGTGTCTGACCAACAGAAAATAGATTTTCCAACTTCCTCTGAAACAAAACCATCAGTATGGAATCAAAATCTCATTCATTTTGGCTCACTCGTCAGTAAGGCAAACCTGAAAATTTCAGCTCATAGGTTTTTCCCAGTCTTGGCTCTTCCAAGGTTCTTATTTTATAACTGCTCTGCCTGTGAACTAGATCCTCACCATTAATGCAGTCATTCTCCCTTGCTTTCCACCTGGCTAGAGGCAATATGTTTCACTAAGTTGTCTGAACCTACTAGGCTTCATCCCCTAAAAAAATCAACAGAAAGGCCTCTGTATTTTGGACAAACACCGTTAATTTGCTACAGTATCACTGTACCCTCTAATGCTTCATAAATCAGGAAAGGCTCAAACACATAAAGGAGTTTTTTGCTGCTCTCTATATTAAGGCAAGCTAAAAATCATAGAATCACACACAAAAAAAATCACACAGAATGGCTGGGGTTGGAAGAGACCTCTGGAGGTCATCTGGTCCAACCCTCCTGTTCAAATAGAGCTACCAAGAGTTGGTTGCCCTGGTACATGTCCAAATGGCTTTTGAGTATCCCGAAGGATAGAAATTCCACAACCTCTCTGGGCAACCCGTTCCAGTGCCTGGTCATCCTCACAGTAAAAAAGTGTTTCCTGATATTTAGACAGAGCCTCCCGTGTTTCAGTTTGTGCCATGTATAAGGCAAACACAGAAAAAACCCCAACCCATTGCAGATCATTTAGCTTAATCTATTATGTAAAGCAGTACGGAGATTCCCACCCCAGGGCTCTGTCACCTTTTCATCAAGCATCCTTTTCTGGAGATACTGAAATTCCTTGCCCTGAATACTAGAAGTGTCTCAGCTCATCCTCTGTGAAACACAGCAAAAAGATTAAGCCAATTTCAGAGCTGTCCTGAGCAGAGCTGGCATTTCAGTACTTGAAATTACCATTGGAAATATTTGCAAGAACCATCATTTTATTATGCAAACATAGGAAATACAGTAACAGCTTAATCTTATTCTCATTGGAGTCATTGGAAGTTTTGCTATTTACTGAAACAGGAAGCAGATCAAACATGGGAAGCTTAATAATCCAAGCTCACTCACTATTGTGCAAATAGCACTTGATTAATTCAAGGTACCATTGTAAGATACAAAATGGCTCTGTGCAGGAAAAAGCAAAGCCTTGCTCTTCACAGGCATAGGAAACTTTTCTACCATAGGAACCCTGGGAGCAATCTTTCATGCCTCAGTGTGCCAGTCCTGGTCAGAGAGCTAACAGGATGGGACTCACCAAGTCGTCATGACTTGAGTAGCCACATAACTCACTATCTTGCAGACACCCAAGTAAATCCCACTGAAAATAGCATTCTCCATTCAGCTCACTGAAACAAATGATTCTATACAGAAGCTGTGGTTAAAAATATAAAGAACTTTATATTGCTTTTGTCACTAGTGTAAACAGGTAGAATGTGCTGTAAAACATGCTAGTTGGGAACTTAACCAAAAATTAATGAATTATACGCAGTAAGCAAGCCAAATTACATGAGCTTTCACAGAAAAATAGTATTGTATCCCACATAAAAATGCCCAAATAGATTAAATACCCTCAGTGTAAAATAAAAGTTCAGAACAATGTGGAACAGGGATACAACATAAAAGGTTAAGCAACACTGTTGACGGCAAAAGGTTTAACCTGCTTCACACAAATATAGGGGATAAATGACTTTTTTAATGTAAATGTAACTATTCAGTTTTGTTCTACAAATTCAAATGACAACCAGGAAGGTCAAATTTTGAGCAAGCCTGTGCTATGTACCGTAGGCAAAGAATATCTGAAATGTTATGTATCTTTATGGAAAAATGCAACTTAGCCTGTGTTTGTCACACATACTCCATTAAAAAATGCTTACTCTGTCTCAGATTCCTTTTGGAGGATAGCAACTCAGACTATGAAACCACATTAAAATGACAACTCAGACTGTGAAACCACATTAAAATGACAACCTAAAGAATGATTTTTTCAAAGCATGATGTAATGTTTTTTTGTTTTGTTAAAGGTTAAAAGACTTTCCTTTCGCAGTGATCGTCTATGCAAATATACCCAACAAAAATTAGGATGGCTAATTTATTCAGTTAGAGGACTTCATTGCATACTCCTTGCTGTCTTCTCATGCCAAAGAGCTTAACCATCAAAAGGTGTCCCTTTTCTCTTCTGTACTACAGCTAGAAATAATGCTGTGTCATTTGCTGACAAACTGCTGTTCTCAGAGGTGTTCTTCAATTGAAAGTACGACACACATTGCTTTTTCTGTCTCACTTTAACATGGCATATCCTCAATCACTTTCAGTTTCCGCACCAAAAGTTGCCCAGCCCTACAACTCTTTGCCCGTTGAAAGGTTAAGGCAACCAGCACTTGTCACTATCTGGAACTGTGCAGAACTTGTACTATTTGATTATGATATCAACCACAAGGAAGTAGCGGCTTTGCTTTACAATACAGGAAAAGACTAGTCTGCGTCATGATGCCAGCATCATCTAGATGAGTCACACTAGCAGATTAAATAGGGCACCCACATCAGAGAGTAGGACAATGACAGTACAAGAAAAGCAAAATGCTTTTTTAGATTTCCTTTAAGCAGCAGTAAAACCAATAGAACCAACAGTGGGACTAACACCCTAGAAATTAAAATTAACAGAAGACCTAGTAGGGATGACTCTCACAAAAGAAGAAATTAAAGAAAGACTTTCCTTTCTGTTTAAAGACCTGGAATATCTATCATTGGAAGATCAATTCCATTTACAAATGTCATGACCATAGTGAACCATCATTACTGTAATTAAACATGTAATCTTTAGTGGAGAACCACCTTCTATGTACAGCACGTTTCAGCTCATTTTGTAAAAATTGAGGCATTGTTGAGTAGTTTAGCTGAGCAGTTTCAGTTAAAAATAAATAAATCATACATGTACTGTGAATAGAATTAAGATCTAAAAGACCATGTGTTTCAGGAAAGAATCTACCTGTGATCAGATACCTTGTAACAATAAGATCACATAAGGTACTAAATGCTCCATCCAAACACTGTCAGGTCAGAGAAAAGTGATCTTTTTTAATGGTCCTTTGGGAAGACAGGGCTTGCAGTGAATTTGGTGCTTTCTGGTATATTGCCTACCCTCAAAAAAACAGAAGTATTAAATACTTAAAGGACCTACAGAAAATGAAGTCATTGTGAATGACAGTCTAGTGCATGGCAGTCTCAGAAAGGCACCCATCAAAGCCCTTTAAATCCCAACACACAATCTGTGGGTTGGCAGATTATGCCAGCTTTTACCAAATCACAGCAAAATGTAGATCACTTTGGACCAAGCTAATGACAAAAAGAGGCCATTAGGTCATATGCAAGCAACACTGAAAAGGAGAGCAGCTAAAAGCATGAACCCTGTTAAGCAGCACAAGAAATGCTAAACTCCCTACCAAGATTTTTATTTACATTAGCAGAAATTTGCAGCGAGTCTATGAAAACTACAAATTAAAGAAAATGAATGATGGGAATGATGACTAGTCTTGAATAGTGTTCTCAACAGGGTTTTCCAAAAGGTAAAGATTGTATCACTCCTTAATCCAAAGTGAAATATTATGACAGTAAGGAAATAAGTATCAAATGCTACCTCACAAGACTGACCTAGGGCATCATACTTACAAATAAAAACTCCAGTGATATATACATTGAGAAAACTAACATCAGTGCAGCAACATTAGACTCAGATCAAAAAAAGAAATATCCATTGCTTCATTGTCCGACACTCCGTTAGTATGCTCACAGCAGCACTCCAACATTTCTACTGATCATCTTCTTGGCAAACCACGAGCTTTTTCAGTGCCAAGACATTAGTACGTGATCTTAGAGATACAAATGAATGACCTTAAAGTGAAATATATTCTGGAGAGAAATTCCTATCTGAGATGTTCAGTCACTCCATTTTCTAGACAGACCAAATAAAAAGAAGAGAAAGGTATTGAGCCATGTACCTGCTATTACAAAATACCTGCTAGCATCTGAAAATAAACTCATGGAAAAACAGAACAAAAATGATACTTGAGGCAAACAACCCTTTGAAGAGAATAATGAAGTGATAAATAAAACCAACACATTTCCAGGCTAATCAAGTACTTCTAATGTAAGAAAAGGATTGAGGGCAGAGGCTGAACTAATGATGAAAAGATAAAGAGAAACTCAAAGAAAATATCTCCAAATATTCTGGAAGATACGGGGAACTGATCCGTTAATTCAACAGGTGCACCTTCTGCTCCACTTTCACATGTCACCATCACAGAGTGAATTCTGACCATCGGGTCAAAATTATTTGGAGCTTTAGGAGAGAAGTTTAGCAATAAAAGCACCTATTACTGATGTTGTCTCCAGGAACACAGATTTGATACATTTAATTTGAGCCCAATTGCAAATAGTAACGCTAAGATGATAGGAGTGGCCTTTTTCATACCTCTTTTCTATTTGACAGCCTGCTCTGACTTTAGTGATCCCTGTGAAACTTTTTAATTAGCGTCCTTTTTAGAAAGGAGGAAGTAAAAATTAATTTCACTAAGACAGAATTATTATTGACAGGTTTAACATTGGATTTGTTGAGTCTAAAAATGGAACTTGAATTAGCAGGAGAAGACAGCTTGAATTTTATTCTCCCATCTTAGCCCATCTTTATAGATTGCAAAGTATTTATTTGCCTCTGTCTCTCTACACAGAGGAATCCACTATCCTTCACATCACCATTACATCTGAATAAACTGCATTTCATTTTAGAGGCATTTTGAAACTCTCTCCTCTGTCCGTGGTTCTGGGGGGGGGGGGGGTGGTGGCGGTGTGTGTGGCAGCAGCAGCGATAGCATGGCAGCCGCATGGCTTGGGTACCGGCAGAGACTGAATCACTGCAGCTTCACTACACACATCTACCCATTTTTTGAACAAGTCATCATCCAGGGGTGATGACTCCACCACTTCCCTGGCCAGCCTGTTCCAATGGCTAACCACACTTTCAGTAAAGAATTTCTTCCTGGTATCTTATCTAATCCTCCCCTGGCACAACTTGAGGCCAGTACCTCTCATCCTGTCATTAGTTACTTGGGAGAAGAGACCAGCACCAGCCTCACTACAACCTCCTTTTAGGTAGTTGTAGAGAGCAATGAGGTCTCCTCTAATGTTAGTGAAACTTTTATATTGTTCCACTGCTGCTCTTTAATAGATTTTTAGATGTGCATCAATTGAGGAAGATTTGGAATGGAATAAAAAGCAGACCAGAAATTTATGCAGCTGTATAAAATATAGCCATTTGCAAATATACTAGGCTTGATCTTAAACAGGTGGAAATCTACAATGCTTCATTCTACATCAGCTGAGAATCTGACCTATTGAATCTATGTTGACATTTCTCATCAATCTTTTATTCATTTCACACTCACTGCTAGTTTTATATATATTATATGAACCACTGTGAACTACATCTATTAGCTGCTATATTCAAGAGTCGACATGATGACATTAAATATATAAAGGAAAAGTTCTGCTCTTTCTTCCCTTTTTTTCCTCCTTTCTGTATGATTCATGATTATCTTTCAGAACTTGGTAATTCTTCTTGGCACCATTCAGGCTACCATATCTTATTTCAGTAAATAAATTTAAAAAAAAAAAAATCTAAAAATTAAAGCAGAGAGAGCAGAAAGTCAGAGATTAAGGATAAATTGAAGATGATACAAAGCAGTGAAAAGAAATTTATTTGTATGAGAGTGAAAGTGCTTGTAATAGGTTGCTTCAGAACTCTGATATCATGTGATAGAAGCCTGGCCTGTCCTATATATCAAAGGAGAGGGGGCAAGATCCACTGCAAGGCCAGTTCTCAGCTGAGGTCCATCCTTTGCACAGGTGGTGGAAGAATGATGGGAAGTTTGGCCCCTTCCTGCAGCATTCCTACTCATGCAGTCATGCAGTTTATACTCCCTTGGAAAAGCAAAAGATAAGCACAAAATGAACTGTGCTTAGTTTTTACTTTTAATTCCTAGGAGTATTGCAGATAGATAGGGCCTTTTATTTGGGACAAATAACAAGATGACTCTCATACACAGAGAGATCTCATAGGTGGAATACAGCAGTATGGAAAGAACAGAGTAAAAAGGAAAAGAACACAGAATAAGAAAATTAAATGGGAACTGTTGACAAAGAAGAGAATTAACATAGTAAGAGAAACAGCCATCTTCTGCAATGAGTACAACCAGTACCCATTCTTCTACAAAAAGTCCAACTTGAAATGATGGAGCAGCACTTGGCAGAAGCTGACATCTCAGAGAGATGCTTGAAATTTACTTCAATGAGTAAGAATGCTTTCAAAGAACCAGTAACTAGTCCTCGCATTATGCCACCAGACATTACTACATGCAGTTAATTTGACAGTACATCTACATTTCAGATACACTCAAGGCTGCAGAATACTGTACTTTGAAAATATCACAGAATGTGGTGGAGGGAATTACGACATTTTGGCAGCTGTGAAGGAAGAAGTTTGGATTTAGCATATGGGAGGCAGTAACAATACAAAGTAGCTGTCCGATTGTTGAGAATGCATTCTCATGTCTTAGCTAGTAAGCAAAGCTGATCAGAGTATAAAGCCAATCTCATTTTGCCATATAGCTCTTGGACTTCCAACATCTGTTAGAAATAAATCAACTCCACCTTCTGACAAAATTTATCCTCTTGCCCCCAATAGCACACAAAAGAGTTCTTGGGATATAGGAAAACAAAGTACAAGGTCTTGCATCTTCCACATCCCAATCCCAAACTGTGAGCTCCAGCAACAGCTTTACAGATTGCTGAGACACTATAAACCTGTCATTCAAATGAAGTTTATGCATATCCTCAGTAAACAATTTAATTTCAATACAACATCATGTTACTGTACAAGTATTTGTTTGATTTATCTTCCTAAAAGCATTAATTCATGTTAGATCACAGCTGTATATAACCACTCTTGAAAATGCTCTTTTCTCTGTACAAAAACCAAACAGCCACAAAAAAAAACACCACAAAAAACACAAAAAAACAACTGAAAACCAACTGAAGACCAAACCACAAGAAGAACATCCTAAATGCCTATCAGTGCCTGCATCATGGAAAAACAATTCCACAGACATGAAATTTTTAGATAAACCTACAGAGCCTGACACCCCATCTTCTGCGTTTCTTTAAGCACAAGTAAGAGTGGCTTTTAACTAACCTTAATGTAAGCATCTATAACCAATACAGAAATACAGGTACCTTCAGGTACATGACTCACCTTAAATATCTATTTTAGGAGTAAGCCACATTATGGAGATGGTCATTGCTTCCTAGTGACTGTTTGGCTGTTACAGTTTATACTGCAAGTCTAACCAGAAGATGACTAATTTAGGATGGCAGAATCCTTCCCACTATGGATAGTTGGTTAACATTTTAGTATAATAAAGAACCAGGAGGAAATAAAACTGTTCTCAAAAATTTTAGAAAGACCTTTCTAATACACAGCTTGCAAGGGAGTCCATCAGAAAACTGTTAAAACAGATTGTTTTCTTCTCCCTCCTCTGAATATTAAAGGCTTTGCTCATTCCCAGTCTTTTTCTCATTGTCACTCATCTGTGACTTCATTCTCCATCTGTATTGCCGTATGCTGAGCGGTAAGGTCATACCAAAATCCTATCCATAGTTAAAAAAAACCCAACCTGTTATGTAGCAGCTTAGGCAAAAGAGCTAAGATTTAACAGCAGTATATATATATATAAAAATCTCCTAACCCCCACTCCAAATAAAAACATAACCACTCTACAAGTATATGAGTATAAAACCAGTGTTACCTACAAATTCTGCTTATTTCCAGGCTCTTGGCTTTCAAACATCAAGACTTTGCACTGGTTAAGGGTGTTTTTGTCAAAGTTGATAAAGAACTTTTTCTCTTTATTATGTACTTCTATACATATAAATAATAGTATGTATTATAACATATTCTTTACAGTAGCCAAATCCAGACAGATAAAGAAACCTGCAAAGTGGCTACAGTAAACTATTTCATAACAAAATGGTTCCTTCTCTGCCTCATGTTACTGCCTTACTCGCTCTGACATCCTCAATAACCCAACAAAACGGTAGCAAAATTTATGTTGATACTAAGTCCTCCAATGCCCTTAAAATTGCTGAGTCAATATCCTTTGCTCAGGATGTTACTTCTCATGGGTGATGAAGCAATGAACACCTTAATCTGCACATGTCAAGATAAGTAAAATCCATGTCAGCCCTTGCAAAACAAATCTATGGTTGCAGAAGGTCACTAAACACTTCAGCCCAAACGCTGAACAAAGGACCTGATCCTGCAAACTTTTCCTTGACAACACAAAGTCAATGGAGAACATTCAGAATACATGAAAACAAGTGAGGAAAAGCCCTTGTTCAAGGGTTTATACACGAACAGGGAGTATTATCCTGCAAATTTACTGTTGCTCTGGAATTTTGAAATTGGGTTACATATAAAAACTGTTAGTTATACCTCTAATAATCTAGGAAGGATTATGTGTGTATAAAGACAGTGGAATATCGGTTCAGCAAAGCATTTAACCTTGTGCTCTACAACTATTCCTACTCAGCAAACTTGGCCTCAGATTAAAACTTTAAATCCTCTAGGTAATAAACAGCAACGGAGAAAGCCACCAGATACTGATACAGCAAGCTCAGAGGGATAGTTCCGATGCCTATGAAAACTGACAGTAATATCCGAAATTGTATTTGCCCACATAGTCAATGAACAGTTACATAATTGCAAAATAAGAGGGGGGGGAAACAGCTGGAGTAAAAAATAAGCACAAAAAACTCCCATCAGCTAGAATGTGTCAAACTAGTGGTTTCTCTAGCTTAGTACCCTCTCTGAGGGGCAAGAACTGCACAGGTACACAGAGCTGCTTCTCCAGCATGACAGCCAGCTCCTAGCAGTTCCTGACTGAGGAGGCTCCTAAGTCTAAGGTCAAACCCGCATCTTTACTCTTCATTTTTGGTACTGATTTTTCTTCTTCTAAATTAATTTAACCAATGGTTTAATCCATTTTGGCCGTTGCACCATTTGCATTGGCCAACGTGGTCTGCATACTACAAGAAGCAATTCTTTGCACTCATAAACATGGCGCTTAAACAGAAATACAATTTTCCATGAACCAAAACCATATTTGATTATTTTAGTGCTCCTTATAGACAGAAAAACCCTTAGCTACTGTCTCCTGATGTCTGAAGGCCAGTGTGGATGGTGCAAGGAGGAGCTGCTATGATAGCATGAGCAGGTCGGGGTGCTGATCAGTGTGACCAGGGCATTGAGATGCTGTTCCTGGCATTTTGTAAAGCTTCATATGAGAAGCATGCAATGTCTACACTTTGGATCTTTTTGAATGCTTTGTTCATCTGCTCCTAACACAAATCTAATGTCTACTGCCTTAGCAGGTGGATCTAAAGGCCAATATAGTCAGTTTTTGTTTAACACCCTCCTGCTGCTGTCAATGTAAAGGCAAGGCTGAAGCACTTTACACTGATGTCGCGTCAGGTCTACAAATGGAGTTAGTAAAGCAGGTGTCCCTATGCCACTCTGTTTTCACAGCTGCAGACTAGGAAGTAAGAAAACATTGATATTGATTACATTATTTTTGGTTTTCCCATGGGAAGCAACTTCTTCCAAAAAATACTTGGTTTGCGTTTATTATCACAAGCTATCGTCCTCCAGATACATGAAATATTCTAGAGATTCTCATGTCTTAAGACTTGGTTCATAGAAGTTAGTTTATTTAATTAGAGCCCCTACACATTCTGTGATGTTGGGGTAATTGGGTAGAACTCCATGAGATTTTCATCAAATTTTACCTTTTGTTCATTCCTTTGTACAGGAAATGGGGTAGATTTCAAAGGCAGTGGAAGGTGGTAGGATTCCTCTCCTCTCACAGGGATTTTCAGAAGCAGTTGGTCCAAATTTGCTCTAAAATCCCTTTGTATGCAGATTTTCACTCTTTCATTTGCATAAGGAAATCTTTCCTTCAAATCTCACAGTTGTCATGCACAGTAGCAACTCTGGGCTATACCTTTGATTACATTATAAATTAATATTTGTCCTCGGCTTCCAATCAATAGGAAAGAGTATTTTGTCAAAAGGCACGCTGCTGGCAACACTTGAGCATATTCATGAGGACTTAGCGGTGATTACAGTGCTGAGGCACGGGCTGTAGCAGAGCTTTTCTCACCCATGCTTTGTGCGCGCTGCACTTTGCATCTTTCCTGGAGATTTTCCATAGGCTTTAATAGCTCCCAGTAGGCCTCCCCACAGCAGACCTCCGCACAGCTGGGCAGCTGACGTTGCTAGGGAGCACCACCACCATTACTGAATAAAGGTGCAAAACAGTGCATTACAGCTGACATGCAGCTATGGAAGGCATTAAGTGTCTTTACCAAGCTGTCACTTACAGCCCTGTGGGAGATCAGAGGCAAGTCATGGGTCCGGGAAAATAATATAGTGCATTAGCAATAACTGTGACAGAAAGCTGAAGGGGTTACACAGAATTAGTTACACCACATATGGTTGTACTTGGCAAAGGATGACTGAACTAATATTGACTGTATTAAAGCATACGACTCAGCTCTAGCCTTTCAGAAACTTAAAGGCATTGCTAGAGTGACAATCTGACAAGGAGCTATTACCTCTATTAAATATACACATATATTAGACATTATATGTGTAAATAAAATAGACATATATGTCTATTAACTTTATTTATCTATATGGGAGTTGAGCCAAACTCTTTTCAGACTTATACATGCACTGCGAGTTATGAACAGGTACCTCAATAGCACAGCTTATGCCTTATAAGTGTATATAAGTAGGCTAAGTAATAATCTTCATTATTTTGTATTTCTGACACTCACTTATACAACTGGAAAGATTTCCATACAGTCAGTTATAATAAATTAGGCATCATAATCCATCAAGTGTCCTTGATGCTGTCAACATCTTCAGTTCTTAGAGACATTTGTTATAAAATACACTTCATACATATTTTTAAACAGCACTTTACATGAGTCAGGAAACAGACTTTGTTGTTCTCCTCTAGATTTTTCAGAGGAACACTATATCAACAGACCGGTGGCCACACAATATCTATCAGTTGTTGCTTGCTATAGAAGTCTGCTCTTGTATTAAAATATAATTTACAGACTTCGTGAAACTCCAAGTTAATTTCTCTTGTTGCTTTTACATAAAGCAAGTCTCTCACTAAATAAAATGTTCCACTGGGATGCAAGTTAACATGTATCATACACATATGCACATGAAATCCCAATCTGCATATGAGATTCTGTGAATTTGCTGACTATAAATACCTTGGGGTCAGAAAAGAAGCAATTTTTTAGTTACAATTACAGCTGTAGCACAGGTTACCTTTACTTAGTGCATTAGATCCAGTGTTGTAGCAGGTATGAATTCAACTGACTCGTGATAATCTGTTACACCTCTGGGTACCCTGCTTCTGATCAAACCAAGATACTGCTCAACTCGCACCGTTACTAAGAGCAACATTGTCCATATCAATTCACTAATGAATACTACTATAGATCACAATACAGTACGATATTATCTTATCCATAATTATTTTTTTGTTTTCTGGTATTTATATGCTTCTTCTGGATCAGGGCCAGGAGAGCACATGGAGTGGAAGCAAGATTTTATTTCTCTCTCTCCCAAAGATGCTAGGATCTTTTATAGAAAAAAAAAAAAAAACCACCAAACTTTGTTTACTTTCATTATGGCTGTATATTATTTTGTGCCATTACTCCACAATGCATTTTTTGAAAATGCAAAGCAATTCTTTGCTACAGCTTTTGACAAGAATCAAGGAGTTAAGGGGCTTATTTTAAACCCAGTGAAGTAGGAAGATTTGCTTTTACAAGGAAACATTTCTATTTTATGGGTCAGCTGGATAAAGTTTTGCAGACCTATGGAGACGTAGCCCGGTTCCACACTTCTCAGCTATCAAATCACACAACATGGAGTTAAATTATATCGCTACTATGAAAACAGGAAGTTAAATCAGACTGATTTAAAGCTATGATAACCTTAATTTGATCTTCAGCTAAGTTATTGCAAGGGCAAGCATATGTGGAAGTTTTAAAGGGAAAAAGTAGTGCTAAGTAAACAAGCTCAAACATATAAGTTATGCTTAACCAGTAAAACCTCGCCCAAAGACAGTGGCCAAATTCTTAGTTAAAAAAGGAATTCCTAAGTTTAAATACAAATACAGTAGAGGAGAAATCATAAGATATTACATATTTAATACAGGATGAAGAAAGCAAGTCCTTCGCTTCTCCAAGAAAATGCACCGTTCCTTTTAGTGTCCTTACTGGACAGTTGTAGGCATTATTTCACATCCATAATCACTCACACATTATATTTTGCCCATTGTTCAACTTCATCCTTCTCTATAAAAAGACCTGTTAATAACACCATATGCATATAATTCACGGAAAGCTGTGTTCCAAATGGTGTAAAAAGCACACTTGTCAACTGTTACTTAAAATCAGTTAGCTCTGACTGTTCAAATATGTTAACAGAACAGCACTTCTGTGATACAAATGCTTGATCCTATACATACCAAATTTGCTTACAAAAAAAAAAAGAGTTTGGTTTAATATTAGCTGTGACGATGTGTTGGTTGGATACCATGCTATTAATTCAGTTTTCTCTAGAAGAGTAAGATGGTAGCATTGGTGCAATGAATAGGAATACTATTTCCATAATACTAATTTTTTTGTAATTCAGTACATACTTTGAAGCTGGTATGTATTTCACTATGAAAAAAAATCAGTATTTTACATCCATTTTTGGAGGATCTTTTTATTTCATATGGACCTGGTGTGAAACAAACAAAAAATCTTTTGAGAATTTTAAGCTGAGACGTTCTAAAGTATTTAGAGGAAGGAAGCAAAAGTTATGCAGTTGTAAGCTTTTCTCCTAAACTAATCTTGTCTTTCTGTTAAAGTAGCTCAAGTCCACTGCTACTAGCCAAATGTAGATTTTTATTAAATTTTAAGTACAACATACCTTTATTTTAGGATTTTCCCAAATAACTCAAAGAGTGGTGAAGAAATGACAGATGCCCATTAGCATAACTGACTGCTCGAAAAATAACATTAATGCCTTATTACTTATAACATATTCATCCAAATGTTTCATTAACTTTGTAATGTAATATTAATGAGGAAGATAACTAAAATTTTCTGGACCCAGCAACTGCAAACTGCCAGCTAATCATTAAATCCCAGCTCTCCTTTCACTTACTTTCATCCGCACAGGTTCCTCACAAATTCCCATTCACATATCACAAAAGAACAATTTGGGTTACTTCAAGAATTAATTAGGCATTTGTATGAAAGCCACTAGAACAACTGCTCCTCCTGTGAGTTCATAAAGCTGTTTAATTTGCTCTTATATTTTCATTCAGAGAAGCTGGCAACATCACAATAAAACACAGCATGCAGAGATAGCAAGCCAAATTTCTTACTTAATTGTTCACTTTCATTTACTATGCTCATTTAAAAGATGCAAGCACTAACACCTTTTAACCTCAGCAGTGACACAGCTGGGGCACTCTTCACACATAATATGGAGTGACTTAGAATAATGCACCCCTTGTCAATCTGCACAGAGTATTCAGGTTGAGATTTAAAGTCTGTACTTGCATTAGCAAAAGGATGAAAACCTCTCTCTTGTATAGTTTAGCTTTTATTATGTTTATATCTTACCAGCTAATTGCCTGAAGAAAGGAAAAGAAACGCTGAACAGGAAGTATTCAAATGTGTATTAAATGCTGCAGAATAATAAGACTTTTTTTTTCTTTTTTTTTTAAGATCTTAGCTTCTTCACTGAGGAGTTAAATAGCTATTTGAATGATGCTCCTTCACCAAAGCTGTCTTTATAAAGCTTTTATTGAGCAGAAGTAATAGACAGACTTCTATACGAGACACAGGACAGATCAGATTTCTGTATTCAGCAGAGGTATTCCACAAGAAACTTGGGTTAGCCACAGAAATAATGTCACTAAGAAGTCAGTGTGCCCTGTGGAGAGCTAATCGAGGGTGGAGATGTAGATAATCCTCCCTCTGAACAGCAGCCCTGGCTAACCATAGCTAAACATCTGTTTCATCCTCCAGTATTTTCTCCTACTTTCCAGCTATGGAGTTGGAAAGTACTGGTGCATCCTTTTAACCTTAAATATGAAAGCCCTATTAAGATTTTCAAATTCATTATCTGCAAAGGAAAATGTAGCCACCCAGACTTACATGCAATGCGAAAACTGGCTCTCTAGCATACCAGCACTGATGTCCATCTGTCAGCATGGCACTTAGCCCACGCACAATGTGGAATACCAGTTTCAGTAGGGCACAGGTATCAATTAAATACAGATTTAGAGTGATAGCCTGCAGAAGGGAGAAAACAGCATATATTCTGCAAAGAGGCATTTCTGATAGTAAATACTGCCAAATGTTTCATTATAAGGGATCAATCATGTTTATCATAGCAGGCACTATGAGTGATATCTACATCTTATGAAAGTCGAAGTAGCCTTCCAAACACTGGAGAAAATATACATATGTAATATGTGTCAAAGCCTGCTCTTACTAACTTGAATAGCAAGACTATTTAATTCATCACAAGAACTGAGACCTTAGAGAACATGCCTTTTTCCAATCAATCTACATGACAGTGAAAACTCTCTGTGCGCAGAAAGTATTAATTATGTGTGATTGACAAGGTAAAAAGAATGACTGCTGTGCTTACCCTTAAAAAGAAAAAAAAAACCACAAAGCACACACAAAAGAGCTTGGCTAGTCATAACTCTGTCTTCCTCCTCCCCCACCATGGCAAACAGGTTGCAATTAAATAATATTCATTCCAGCTACCTCCCAAATTATTTCTGAAATTAATGTATTACTGAGATAGACAAACTCTGAAAATTGACATTTATTCTTCAGATAATAGTGTTCAAGGAATAAAAAAACCCCAATAATTTGATAAGGCATTATTGTTTATTGACAGAAAAGACCCTCAAATTTCCTTCTCATGTCCCTCCTCCTTCATTGCACTACCTACCTTCCAGCCTCTGCTACTCCAGCCTTTCAGGACATTTTCCATCCTACAGAACATATTTCCCTGAGATAAAGCAAGTTGGAAAAAAACACAACATAAACCCGATGATTTCTGTGAACTGCAAGTGATGAGAAGGGAAGAGCTGCAAAAGCAGGAGAAAGACAGGCAGCACCAGAGGGCCAGATATCAAACAGGTCAGACCTCACAGGTGTGAAATTCAAATACAATATATTGGAAACCGCTGAGTGTGGGAAGAACAGAGATGGCAATGGGGTAGATAGGTCAAAATTAGAGCAGTTAAAGAACGTCAAGAGTTATGCTCTACAGTGCCTGCCTTCAGCTGAACTTTCAGAGCTCTACGGAGCCCAAGTCGGAAGAGAAGCATATGGAGCATGTAACAGGGTTTGGCCTTCCTGGGAATGCGGACATCATCACATCAGGCTTTCAGAGACACAACCCCTCCAAATGCAACCAGCTCTTCCTCAGTCTTATTTTTTCCTTTTCATCACTTACAACCTCATGTCTAACACCCTGGGTGCCTGATACATGTCTGCCATCCTCAGATGTTTACAAACGCTGCCAAATGTACAGATAAGCTATTCTGAAAGAGACATTACTGTGCTTTACGCAACATGTAAATGGGTCCTGCCATTTCAAATGGAAATACATTGCACAGGAACGCTGTTACAGTATGGGAGTCAAACATCTTCATATTAATACACCTCGTATTGCTTGTTTCTGTAAGGTATGTCACACAAAGAACCTTCCTCTTCCCAAGCTTTACTTAAAGCTGTGCCTGAATAGGGAAATAACATCTCATTTCTAATGTCTCTCTTTGCTCTTCTGTCAAATATACAGTGTTTCAAAGTGTCAAATTCAGCTATCAGGCAGATTTCTGCCACTACAACAGATTATTATATTCTTTTCATTTTCCTTTTTTTAAAAAATACCAAAATGAGGTGGGAGTAGAGTTGTTATTATTCAGAGACAGGAAAAAGTTTAAAACCTCAATCAAAACAAAAATAATCTATATGATGTCTTCATAGCACTTTTGATAAAATGCTCAATATTAATTTTAGTTAATTTTTGCTGGAGATGTAGCTAGTGTCTGTGGTACAAGGAACTAAACTTTACAAGGGAATATAAGCATCTGCTCTGCGTTAGAAAAAGATGGATTAGTAGGACTTTCCAGAATCCTTGGTATAAAGTGCTTATAATACCTAGTATCTGTAGGTGCAAGCTTGGATTTGGGTGCTTTTTCTATTCAAATCTTCTCCTATAGAAGTCTTGAAGCATGAATTTCATATTTTAGAAAAAAAAAAAAAGGGACCATTTAATAACTCTGCATTTGTATTCCATTTTCTTTCTCTCTTAGAACAACCTTATCACCCTCCTTCCCACTCTGAAAAATTTTAACTGTGACACACTTTCTATATACTCACACTTTCTATACACTCTATAATACAATCTCATTTACTGAAAATAGTTTGGAGAAGAGCTTCTCAAAGGTGTAGGGGTGGAGGAATTGTAATCTGACCGCCAATTCCCACAAAAGACCTTGGTAAAGTCACTTTAGCTGAATTAATCAGGGAAAAGCACAGAACAAGGTATCTCTAACATACAGAACCTAAGGTAATATTACAAGCAATTTTGAACATAATTAATTTTGTTTTATGCTCTAGACCATAGAAGAGCTTCACAAAAGAGACACAAGAAGACACATTCTGAAACACTGGAGTACCAGTCAATGATGGGTACCAGAAACAGCAATCAGTTAGTAACAAAGAACTAAAGATACACTGCAGGACCCTTCAGTGTGGCCTAAACAGTGTACATCTCCAAAATGAGTAGTGAATTGTAAAACCAATGGTCCATTAATGAAATTATCTTGCAAGTGGGGTTATCCTTGCATTCCTTGTAATATATAATAGACACGACTTAATAGATTTAAACTGCTATGACATGAGACGGGAGAAAAACTGTGTTCTGATTTAATAGGATCCTAAATCAATAAAGCTAGTTAAACTATAATATCAGAAAATTTTAGTTTAATCGACAGTGTTAATATACAGCGCACAGTACAGAACCATGTTAGAGGGTATGCTTCTGCCCTTAGTTGGCCTAATTGAGAGTAACAGGTTTGAGGAACATATATAAATTTTAGCATTCCTATGTTTATAAGCACCCTTTTAAAAAATTTTGTTTTCACCAAAATCAAGAACTGAAATTGTGGGAAAGTCTATTTTCTATATCAAGAACCCTTAGCATTGTGTATGCTGTCTTTAGGAGAGCTTTAGCAAAAAGATCCCTTTCCTGCTGTGTGACAGAGTGTGAGCGCAAATTTCCTGGTAAAGGCTCACAGAGCCTTCCCTAGAGTTTAAAGAACATCTGCCATGCTTTTCTATAAGTGGATGAGTTAAGAGGGGAATATTAAATGGTATCAAATCAGAGTGCCCTAATTTGGCTGCCTTGAAAACAGACAAAGGGCAATCTCTCAAAGAACATCTAAAGCATGGAGACAGGTCAGTAATAATAATAATATGGAGACAGGTTAATAATAATAATAATACATAAAGAGACATATTATTAAGGCAATATAGTGTCTTTTTGTTCACAAATTAGTAAACTAGGATCTCTAGAAACTAATTTAGCCAGAAAACTACATGTACTGACATGATCAGAGTTTCCTATTTTGATGTTTGAACTGAAATGGAGCCTTGTTACCTGAAGGGCTACAATCAGGGAAAGACATTATTGAAGCAATACACAAATCTGTGGACTGTGAGACAAATGGCATGATCTCTCTGGATGTAAGACTCTTCAATGAAGGGTGTTTCACAAATTGACTTCAGGTGGTCTAGCCCTATAGCCTTAGCCCTAGCTTCATAGACTATGCTGGATCAATCCCTTGCTGTCCTCTTTTCTGACTGCACAGCAGCCTAACAATCCTCTTGCCATTGGTACAGTCTGCAGACGTGTCAGATAGCTGCAAAATGAGGCATTAACACTAGCATAATGACTTCTTTGTGCCTATATGTCACAAATAGAAGAAAATCATGTTAGTAATTTGGGAAGAGCTGCTGTGCACTACCATGGCACTTCTGAATGCCAGCTGTGAAGCAAACCCTTAAAACCAAGTCCCACACAGACAAAAATAAACATAGTTTTTGATTGCTTAAATCTCCATCTTCCAAAATACTGTTTGCTCAGAGAAACCTAAAAGTACAATCTTTCAAAAGTCTCAGCCATATTGATACCCACAAGTTGATGTTTGCAAGTAGCTGATGCTTTCAAGTCAAGGCCTGCAAGAATAGGGGCAGAAGTTTATTCTTTAGCTTCAGAAATTAAGTTGCAGGGGGCAGCGCATAGTAACTTCTAACCACACACTAACTTCCTGGCTCCCTCATCAAAAGCCGGGGGAGTGGGGGAACTGACATACAGCCAGCAATGAATCTTACCAATCAGTAAAACAACCAAGTAAAGGAATTACCAAGGCCTTGTGAAACCTGATCTGATGGTGAGAAGCCAAGAGATAGCAAAGTATCTGCTTTTAACAAGGAACTGTGAAAAGCCAACAACTGGGCCTTTGAAGAAGAGCCTGAAAGGACCGATAAAAAGGAAAGATCTCCCTAATAGGCACCCAGAACTGGGGAATTGCAAAAAGAAGCATGAAGTCAGCAAAAATCTGCAGTAACTGGAGGAAAGGTAAATGTGGCAGGGGGAGATCATGACCACTGACTCATGGACCACCTCCCCAAATCATAACATCACCTCAAAAGAACAAGGGACAGAGCATGTGTAGTAATTTACATGGCAAGCAAGGATGTACTGACCAATCATATAGCTGAATATCAATGCATATGTATTAGAAAACAAAATAATTAGCAACTTTGTGTGTAAATAACTGGTGATACAGAACGTGGGTGTGCACATTAGAAGGAAAGATCCCCCATGGACCCAGTGCTGCAATAAAGAATGTCTGCCTCCTAAAACTTCAAACTAAGTCTTAGATGGTTTCCTTTTTGACCAGATTTTACAGTACCAATATCACCACACCTTCTAGCCCCAGCTACACAGCCACTGTAATTATATAAAGTCACCCTAGTAGTGAGCTACCACATAGTCTTTCTTCTGCCCATTTAACAATCCCTTAGAGAAAACTACCTAAGCAGAGACTGACTCTTCTTTGCTACAATGATGCTGGTGCAATGGGTTCATGGTTGTTTTGCTCTGCATTATCGCTCTGGGCAGAAGGAGCCATATGGTCAGTGCCACCAGCCTAGGTCTATTTCCCTCATCCTGCCTGCTCCATCTCCTAACCATAGACACTCTTCTTCACAGCTCTAAAAACCAAGTAACTCCAGGCATGCCTGTGGTCATTTCCCTCATCCTACATTGTTGCTGATCTAAAACAGAGAAAAGAGTTAGCTGAGGATCAAGCACTTCAGTTTCTGAAGAAAAACAGATATCCTTCAAGTTGTAACTCCGGAAACTTGTTCTTGCTATCAGAGATCAGGAAGTAGTAAATTAATCAGCTGTCTCCTATTTTGTGAGCTGTTGCATCATTTCAGTGGCACACAGTGAGTACAGGAACTGTCAGATAGAAGGTGCTAGCCTGACTGAACCAGATCCAACCCATGCCAGGGAAATTCCTATTGTTCCTTAAGCTACAAAGAAGAAAACATTCACGGAGTCATAGAATGCTTTGAGTTGAAAGGGACCTTTAAAGGTCATATCATCCAACTCCCCTGCAGTGAGCAAGGACATCTTTAACTAGATCAGGTTGCTCTGAGACCCATCCAGCCTGACCTTGAATATTTCCAGGGATGGGGCATCTACCACCTCTCTGGGCAACCTGTTCCAGTGTTTCACCACCCTCACTGTAAAAAATTTCTTCCTTATATCTCCCCTCTTTTAGTTTAAAAATATTACCCCTTGTCCTGTCACAACAGGTCCTGCTAAAAGACTGTCCCTATTGTTCTTACAAGCCCCCTTTAAATACTGAGAGGCCACAATAAGGTCTCAGTCAGGTTATGCATAGTATTGAAAATAAAAAAAAAGGGGGAAAAATATACATGAAGTTTTGTGATTAGAAGGAAAGGAATTTTACCAACAGGCCACATAATGGATCATTAACCAAAACATCCATATTCAGAAGCCCAGCAGATTTAGTGAGGCACTGTACAGATCATTAGCACTAGAGATAATAGCCATTGATTAAAAACTGACACATTGATCATTTGTCCTGCTTTTTGATTTGCCTAGGGCTTCCACCCAATTTCTTACAGTCTCCTCCAGCATTTTATCCTCTAGATCATGAAATCTAGTTTCAGCTTCATGAACACACATCCTTAGTCCATCTATTTATGGTATTTATGCAGCATGTCTGTTGATAGGTTCCTGCCCATATAATTTAGTCATAAAATCTTGCCAGGCCCATGACATGATTTGCTTCAAATTATTAAACCACTTTGTTCATTATTTATGATTGCAATATTGTTTGCCCTGTAACAGCTAAGGTTATGTTAGCATTTCCATTACAAACACAGATACATCAAGGGATTTAAAACTTGACTGTAAAAATCTTGCTTTAGGCTGGGACTTTGCAGACAAGGTTTCAGCTGACAACAGATTTATTTTTTTTTTCCCCTTAAAAAAAGCCCACGCTTTGTCCTAAGAATGAAAACACAATCCATCTCTTACCTATTTGGCTACAGCAATACAGAAGAAAATAATTACGACTTGCTATCAAATCACTTTCACATACACATTTTCCTACATTAAGATTTTTATAGAATGCCCTGGGTCATTTTATTGTATTTCAAAATTATAAGGCAATTCAAGTCTGTAAAGCTGGCCACTGTATCTTCATAATAGTTTCATATTTCATGTATGGAATTCAGAATTTGTACAAAAGTATCATTCCCTGCACATGTAAATGTAACAAATTGCTATTTAAGGACATATAATGGGCACTGCTCGACCTCCATACCCAAAGAGGATTTGAATATAACTTTACAACCAAATTGAAAAACCCAAATGTATATTAACATTTTTCTATACTGAATAATGTATTTCTTCTCCATAAAGGGCTGATCCTATTGCCTATGCCCATCTTGTCAGTGTTTATCAGACTAGTGTAGATTTTTCAGAAGTCTGAGTACTATGTCTTCTGGGAGTATGTGTAGATGTAAAACCCCAATACAAGTATGAAATTATAGTTCTTACCAGCATGTGGATTTAAAAGACTGCTTTTTCAAATAAAGACTTCAGTTTTGACAGTGCATTTGCTAATAATTCATATGCACAGAACATCCTATTCTGATGGATTAGAGAGATAGACAATTCACCTTCAAAGAAGGTGGCAGTAATCTTTGCTTGAGGCACAGCAAATTCCAATACAGTTCACTTTCTCTATTAATACATAAGCAGATACATGATAAGGATTAATAATAAGGCTATATGGATTTCTGCACTAGGTTGTCTCAGAAATCTAAAGCAGAATTTGTCCATTCGCTTGCTTATACAGGTCTATCCATAGGTAGCTCATGGGATATCTAAATTTAGTATTTTGGTATGTTAAATCTTTTCAGTTTTAATGATTTAATGGACCTATCCCTGAGATAGGAAATTTAACTAATCATTTTAGACATCCAAGTATGTTATTTTATAATCAAAAGGTTTCTGTATTGCACCTGATTGCAGTTTCTGCAGTGTGAATTCGAGATTGAAACGGAGAAAGAGGAGACAGTTCAGGCAAACATTTGGTCACATTTTCATGTTGAATTTAATTTCTATGACAGCTGTGTGATGTAACCAGAAGACCACTATTTTTAGTTATGGAAAAACTGCAGTAAAATTGAAAGTAAAATTTTTTAACTCCATCTTTAAAAGAAAATATGCTTGCTAGATATACTGTTCCAGATATTTCTAGAACAATGCAACACTTTCAACACCAAAAAGAAACATGAAGACTACATATTTAAGAGAAAAAAAAAAAAGAAGAAAAAAAAAAAAACGAGTCAGGTATCAGAATTCTTTTTCTCTTAAGGTTAAATCTGTGCATCCTGGCATGATCTTATGTTCTTTATCATACTGAGTCAATTTTGCTTGCAAGTGAATAGATTTATCTACACTTTGAATTGACTATTTTTAAAGTCAGGTATAGATATTTTACTGTCATTGTAGATATGTTTATGAACCTATCCTTTCTCTGTTCTCTGTGGAACCTTTATCTAAATTGGTATTTTGTGTTAAAATGCTATCCTTTTTCTCTGATGCATTTCTTTCCACATCTTTTCTGCACTCCCTCCACTCTGGCCCTCCTTTAGCCTTCACAGTCACACACAAACAACATAGTGGATAAGACACTGAGAAATGATCCAGTATAGTCCTCTGATCAAAGGGTGCATCAAATACACCACATGGCATTCCTGACAGATGTGTTTCCAAGCTGTTCTTGGGGATATCGTACCATTGTGGCCAGCAGGACCAGGGAAGTTATCATCCCCGTGGACTCGGCATTGTTGAGGCCCCACCTCGAATACTGTGTTCAGTTTTGGGCCCCTCACTAAGGGGGGGCCCCCCATCACATTGAGGTGCTAAAGCGTGTCCATATGTATCAGAAGGGCAATGCAACTGGTGAAGGGTCTCTATCACTCTCTACAACTACCTGAAAGTAGGTTGTAGCCAGGTGGGGGTGGGGCTGTTCTCCCAGTTAACAAGCAATAGGACAAGGAAACAGTATCCAGGTTGCACTAGGGAAGGTTTAAGTTGGTTACCAGGAAAAATTTCTTCACAGAAAGGGTTGTAAAGCCCTGAAACAGGCTGCTGAGGGAAGTGGTGGACTCACCCTCCCTGAAGGTATTCAAAAGACGTGTAGATGTGGTGCTTAGGGATGTGATTTAGTGGTGACGTGGCAGTCCTGGGTTCAACTGTTTGGACTTGATCTTAAAGGTCCCTTCCAACCAAAATTATTCTATGGTTCTATAAATTTCCTACAGTTTCCCCAGCTAATCTGTTTCACTGCTTTACCATCTCTATCATTGGAAAGACTTGCCAGACATAGAGGAGTCTTCCATGTTGTCATGAAGAAGAGTTTTTTCACATCTGTCTACATATGCAAAGACTGATGGCAGGACTGAGTTTTCTCACCTCAGGAGTTAACAGTCTGGTTACCTCCCTCTTTACTTCAAAATCCTGTTTCAGAGATGATCTTATTGCTTTCCTCTGAATAATTCCTCTTCTTTAGTAATTTATTTTCATATGTATCAGGCTCGGCTGATTCTCGGGCTCATTCTGAACAGTTTAATTTGACCCTAACATGATGAGAAGACTTACCCTCCTCTCTCCTCTTTCCTTTCTAAGGCAACCATGCAAGTCCCAAAGAAGATAACTTTCTGGCTGCCACTTATATGACTATATTAAGGTTCCTACTAATAATTTTCCTCATCAAGCAGGCCCCAAACATGAGAAGACATGTATTTAGCATTTTCAAGATGGAGGGGGGAAAAAAAAAAAAAAAAAAGAAGTTTGAGTCTCTTTTCCATGAAGTACAGTTCTGTCCAAAATGCTTTTTACAAATATTTAACACAGTAAAAAGTTTATTTTAGCAAACTACACAGTTTTAATAAAAAGATGTTTACCTGTTAGCTTGCCTCATGGTACACCAGAGTCTATGTGATGCCAATCTATGTACTGAGGGCAGTGATCCAGGCAAGGCTGGATAATGTTGAAAGCATAGTTGTTACTGAGGGGACACTAAGTGTATATCATCAAATAACATTAAATTGATTGGCAGGTCGCCTTTAAGTAATCAATATACTCCATTTCTGTCCTTCTACCTTTCCTAGTGAACCTCCTCTTCCAAACACTCCCATTGAGTGGGGAGGGGTAGCAAACATCTGAGAGACATCCTCAATTCACGGTAATTACGTAGCTCCATGAAAGACAGTGAATGATACCTGTTTACTTTAGATGAGAAATGTTCATACTCTTCAGAAAAGACCCGCAGTTCTCCAGATCTTCCAATTTTACTTTTTATTGGGTTTTTTTTGCCCCCCTGCACAATGGCTTTTAATTGGTTTAAGTATTCTACCACTCAAAAGCTGTTAGAGGGGTGTAAAAAAGCAGCACAGATCACAAATATGGTTAAAAAAGAATCCATCCCAGTTTGGTAAATCACAGTAACTTCAATAATGAAATACTGTGTTCTCTCCTTTCGTCTGTGCTCCTGCCCTGCCATATTTCAGAGTTAGCACAACACTGCCTGTGCTCAGCTGCTTCATACAGATGGGGTTCTTCCCTCAGAAGAGAGGAAGGGTCAACTGGTGCTCAGAGCACTTGCTTGAAGCTCTAGAAACTACTCCACCCATGACTTTCCTGTACTGTCATAGGCAAGTTAATTCAGTTCCTTTGGAGAAATCAGTCCAACGGGGGGGGGGGTGGGGGAAATTTCCAAGATTTATTGTGACTTTCAAGGTGCATCATTAAAGCCAGGGCCACTAATTAGGTGCTCTAAAAACTCTCATTAAGTATATTCAAGTAAATGAACATTTGAAATTTGAAAATGCATCAATACTATTTCTATTTCAACCACAATTCTTGCCACGCAGCAGAGGTGACAGATACACTACAGTAGCTATTGATCACCGGAATTTAGCTTCCATTCCTTCTCTGGGCTTATCCCCTCAGACTGATCTAGAGAAAGACATTTCCACTATGTTTTTTGTCAACAGGTTACAATGTTATTAAAGGAATGGTTATTGACTGAAAGTGACAACCTGGGCATCCCAGTAAATTTTATTTTGAAGTCTTTAAATCACCTTGTCAATGTATTTCAAACTGGAAATGAAAAATCAGTGTCTGAAATCATCAGGCAAATTTAAAATTAAGATCCTGAAAGGTCTGTTGCCAACAACAGAAAACTAGTTCCTGCTAAGTTTTTTATGTGTAAGTTTTTTTTTTTTTAACGTCCTGTCCATGCCTGTTAGCTAAGCAACGAAGGAACTGCCTGGAGACTTTGGGAGTAAAATTCAAACTTGTTTTGTGAGGCAGCATCTATTTCCCTGTCAGAAAGAACTATCATGGGACCTCCTTCATGCCTCTCAGCATAGCCATGAGATTAAAGTTATTTCTACAACACTCAGGGGAACACTCCAGAAAGCAGTTTAAAATTTGAACAGATAGTTCAAAAGGAAGCCACATTGCAATAGCATGGTGTACTCATATGCTAAAGGGGAAGTGGGTTAACCAGGGGCTAGAAAACTCCTCCATTGGAGTACAGCCTGTGGACCTTCCTGTGCTATTCTAGAGATCCATGGATCTGATTCAGGGAAGACCCTAATTGATCCCAGAGCTGTATTACCTCTTGGCCCAGAGGACATAACAACTGGACTACTGGAGAGAGGCACAGATAGGCAGAGCATGAAAAAATATTAGGTTTTAAGAACTACCGAAGTTGGGATTACTTACTCATATTGATTACCTGTAAACCTAGAGACAGCTACAAAAATGAAGAATTTCCCATTTTTCAAAACCACTTTAGAAAAGCTCTTCTTTTAAAAGTTCTAATTTCCTCCATAACCTGGAACACAGCAACCTGAGAAATTGTTGTATTGGAAGGACACACAGTGGGCAGGTAGGTGGGAACTCCTTAGCTTGTAATGTCATAGACATTTCTCTCTCATGCAACCACAGCTTGAAGAGTCACTCCTGATATCACATCAATGCTAATACAATTAAGTACAAGCATTGCCTTTTGAATAGTTTAAAAGTAAACTCCAAATTGATAACCATACTATTTTCCTTACCACCTGTTGCTAGTCCTGCAAAGACCCAAACCAGAAATTTCATCATCTTATCTGCAATCATATAATTAAACCAATACAAGCCTCTAGTTGATTACCCTTAATTTCATTCAGATGAAGGTCATATTGATTTACCTTGTATTGGTAAACTGACATCATAAGCAATAACTGTTCAAAACCTGAACATTCAACTAAACCGGTATTTAAATCCATCTTAGGTCAGTTGGTGAAAATTATCTTAGACAAACCAGATTCCTGATTTGAAACAAAAGAAATTGCTATATTCAAGCCAGAATCAGGTAATTTCTTGAAACCCATTTGTCTGCCCTTGATTCCCTTTCTATCTTCTCATTTCTTATACAATACTGTTTTATGTATTCCTCCCTAAGGAACATAAACCTATCATATGCCATGTGTGAACTTGTAAACCCCTTTGAGATACAAGAATAGTAAATTCTGCACAGTATCATTTCTAATGTCTGAATAACTCTACTGAACAAACCATCTATCAAACGCACAAGGAAAAGTCCTCCACAAGGTAAGAATTAGAGTAAGAAATAACAGTATAAAACTTGCCTTATTTAGCTAACAATCAACTCTTATAACAAATACATCTATATACTCATAATAATGGGTAAATCGTTTTTACATTTTTATTTAATACAGTGTCATAGTCGTCATAGTATAAAAATAATTCACAGGGTCAGATTTGTAGAGAGATCCAGTACTGATTACTACATCAACAGCTACACTACAAAAACCAAACCCCACAGACTTACAGAAAACAAGTCTAAATCTTTATCTCCATGTTATTCTTAAATTCAAGAACAGCACTCTTATAAACTAAAATTATTTCTACTGAAGCATTGTTTCTCAGTTATGCTGTGATGAGAAAATTTCCATTTGATTAGTTTGATGTTTGATACAGTCAGAAATGCATACTCAAACTACACATAGTGAAAGACAGACAATGCTTACAAAGAACTTAAAAATAACTTTTAATTTATAATTGATTGGACTAACTTATCACAAGCTTACAAACAAGCATCTTCAAACCACAAGTGTTTTATCGCACTAAGGATATCCTGTCAAGCCATTATTTTGGTTGGCAAATCAGCACACCAATAATTTCCATTACTATAAGTTGGATAGTAGTATCTTTACAGCTCATTACTTTCTAGATGCTTATTCAACTAATTATAATCATCCTTTAAGTAGATGCAATATATCATTTTAATAGGTCAAAATCTCTTTTTTTTTCCCCCCGCACTGCAAACAAGTTGGATGAAACATTAAGTTTCAAATTCACCCAGAGATCTTTGTTTTAAAATAAACGTAAAGGTGGCAGAAGGACTTACCCATAAATATTTGCTAGCTGGCAACCCCTGAGACCTTTGTGGCTAGCTACACTCTTTGATTACTTTGCCCCTGTATGCCTTGGTAGTCTTGAAAACCTCACGGACTTTACAGGCAGGGCAACTTCAGCCCCTGACAGTGAAGTTCCGAGAGGAATCAAGCTATTTTTCCTCCTTGCTTGCACGGGTGAGGCGCTGTGGGTTCCTAACCCGTTCCCCACAGAAATGACACCTGCAAGGAGCAGCTCTCCCTAGTGAAACAGCCTCGTAAAGGCCCGACCACGCTCACCTAAGCCCACAAGTGGAGTGGAGGGAAAGCTTCTCCCGCTCACCAGCCAGCCGAGCGGGAGGTGGAAAGAGGCCTCGGTGCTCTGCTCCCGCACGGGTGCCAGGACGCAGGCAGCCGGGGCAGGGCAGGCGAGCGAGCGAGCGAGCAGGCAGGCAGGCAGGCCCTGGCCCCGGCCCCGGCCCCGGCCCCGGCCCCGGCCCGGTCTCTGTGCACCGCCAGGGAGGGAGAGCGGGCGTGAGCCCTGGGCTGGCAGGAGGGGCCGAGGAGGAGAGGAGGAAAGGAGGGAAGAGGCAGCTGGCTTCAGCTGCGCCCTGGTGACGGCGGGGAGAGGTGTTTGCTTCCGTGCTTAATCGTTTCTGCTCGCTTTTCCCCTCCTCGGCCATTAGCGTTTTGTGTTAATTGGCCACAAATGAAGTAAAACACCCCAGGGCTAAGACCGTTTTGCCCCCGCCGTTATTTCAGGTAGATACTTTTATGGCTAGTTTGGAAGCAAGCGCTGAAGGAGGGAACCATGTCATGCCACAAAGAACTCCTCCTTTCTGGCCTTCAGCTTGTTGTTGCTGGCCCTGTTCATAGCCAAAAACCTAAAAAGATGAGTGAATTACAATCTGAGGGCTGATAACTTTTTGCAAATTATACAACAAAAACATACAGAAAGAAAAAAGAAGAACTGTACTCATTCACACCCAACATACCAGTCAGACCCTCTCCCTTAGCTCACCACACAGGGAATGGAGTATGGAATTTGCCTTTGCAGGAGCTGGAGAATTGAGAGTAATGAAAGTTGTAACACAGGCAAATTTAAAAAGGCAAATGGCTAAAAGAAAAAGACAAAACTGATTCTAGAAGTCTTCAATTTTGTCTTCCTTCTGTTTAATTCCTTTTCCCGTGCTCAGCTAAAATCTAGGTTCTGTTGAACCCAGATATTACAAGTAGGGATTCAAATGAATTTCCATTCTCTTTACTCACATAGACAAGATGTGCTTTTCTAGTTCTAGGTGGCTCTGTTAAGTCGGTTAAAGCCACATTGAGTGCAACTGATGTTAAAGACCAAGATACACCAAACATCTTCACAAAATAGATAAAATGTTCAATTTATCATGTGGTTCCAAAGCACCAAAACCAAAATGCTCCTTGTAAGGAATGATACCTCTTTGAATACCTTTAGCAGGGATTTATAGCCAAAATAAAATTTTTTGTCAGTATGTCTTTCACCAAGGCCATCTGAACTTTCAAGGATCTCAATGTAGCATAAAATTTAGTCAAAGAATCATAATTCTTCTGAAATAAGAAAGAATAAAGAACTAACACATTAACTTCAGCACAAATCTGCATCCTTAATATTTCATTAATTCACAGAGAATCACAAAATACAACACTGGTGATTCCCAAATCCCATTGAAAGTTGATTTCCTTGCAAATATTTAATGTTCTTAGCTACACATTATATAATTTTCAGGACTCATTAATCTTACTTAGACCAACGGGATAGCTCCTGTGTTTCCAAGTTAGGGTTGTGCACAACTTTGGTCGAAAAGTGGAAATAGGAAGATAAAGCCAAATGAAAAACCACACCAGTGCATGAGAAAACCAAGTGTGGTTAATCCATGAAAGAACTGTAGGGACTTCATAAAAAAACAGATTCCTGAAACAGCAGCACAACTGAATCTTCACATCTCTTGTCCATTGACACTTGAGTTTTTTATATTAAAATCCTAGAGGTACTTAAATGTTGGTGTCTGAGAATGCTCAGCAGCACCCAAACCTGGTAGCTTACTATCTGTCCCACCTGAAGTAACTCAAGACTCACAGAGGAGGTGTTCTGGCACACAGCCCAAAGTACTCATCCAAAAAAGCAAGTTTACAGGTCAGGTGTTCACATACAAACAAAAGTTGCCACTGTCTCCTGTTGCGGTTCTAGTAGAAGCAGGGGCAACGGTGCTCCTGATTTTGCAGCTGATAGCTCCTTTTTGGGGGCAGACTGGACCACTGACAAAAGTTCCTTTTTCACTTTTTTGAAGTAATTATCACAACTCTCATGAGCCTGCTTTGCAACAGGATCACTGGCCATAAGGACACTCACAGTCTCATCAGCTGAAAAAATTCAGTGTATGCTTCCACAGAAGCAGCAGAAGGACAAGCAGAAAGGGAAGGAGAGATAGAACATGCCCCTGTACCTGGCTATACAGGCACTCACACTGGAATAGAGGACTGTGAAACATTTCTACAAATAAGGGCTCTTTCCCAAAGCTGCTTGTTACCAAGTACCTGAGCCACTAGAGAAAACTCAGCTGCCTACTGCTCCTTGTCATCTGCAGAAGCATCCTTGGCTAAACAGAGCAGCTTCTGTGGGTGATGCTATGGCTGAGCTCCTAGCTGCAGCAGAAACCCACCAGGGAAGCCAGGTATGCTGTCTTATAGCTAGCCCTTGGTGTCCTCCACACTGCCAGACCTACAGCAATAACAGAGCCCAAAGCACATAGCTGAAAGCTAGATGGCATATCTCAACTAGCTACATTTTCATCTTTTCATACAATGTAACTCTATTCTAACCCCAAAAATCAGTGCAGACACAAACTCTATCAATGTGCTGTGAAAAGTTTCAGATGTGAATCATTAGGATGAAGACATTCTGGCAGGTTGCTTGTTTTGGGTTATTCTGACTACTACTCATGCTCATAACAACTGAAATCAATGGAAATTTCTTCCAATTACCAAATGTTACAGAGTTTTCAATCAATCTTTTGAAAGAAAAGGAGGATTTGGTAGGTTTGTGATTCTCTTTTATGTAGAAAATAACAAAAAAGAACCACCCCATTTGCTGTGCATGCAAGATTAATTTGAATGATAAAATAAGACAAGCTCCCCCACCAGCTTTTAATATTTAAACAAGAAGAGTAAGCACAGTATGTTTAAAGCATTTGTTTAAATGTCAATATCCTGTCTGCTTCAGCAGTGATGCAGGTTTTTGTGTCACTTCTCCTGCCTGCTATCGATTGAACAATCATGATTGCTAATGAAGAAGCAAAAGGTGCTGGTTTTAATGCCACACTGATTTTTTTAATGCTGTTATTTCAAACACGAGATTACCTTTGTTGTTTTAAAAATCACTGTCCTTTATTATACACTCTGAAAATTATAAGCATGTATATTATACTGTTTCTCAATAATTCACACTCATCCAAAGATATATTTTTTCCTCCTCTCAGAATTCAATTTACCATAATGAATTGCCTTACCACAAACTGTCAGTCAAGCAGAACATATAA
>JAVSBS010013658.1:0-32892 GCA_033124195.1 Coracias cyanogaster
AGAGATGCTAGGACAAAGGTTGGACTTGATGACCCTGGAGGTCCTTTCCAACCATAACGATTCTGTGATTCTGTGAAAAAGTCAGCCCTTGCAGTGGTTTAAAGCTTAAAGATGTTTAGAGTTTGAGCTTTAAAGCTAGACAAACTCAAATTTAAAATAGGGTATATTTCCACCTCACATTTTAAAGAACTGTGGAACACTTGATGGCTTTTCTGTTGCTGCGACCTGCCATATAAAATATACTTTCATGGTTTCTGTTTTCACTACAAATAGGGCACAAGAATGATATGCTGTTCATGTAAAAATAATTTTAGGTGTGAATTTGCTGTGGCGGGAGGCAGTTCATCAGCAGGCTGGGAGATGTCCTGCCTTTCCACCACTCGATGGCACTCAAGGGCCATAATACTCACACCAGGACCTGCAGCAAAAGAATATGCCTCTTAGAAAATTAAAGTGCAAAGCGTCCAAAGCCTTTGGATTCTTGATAATGCTTCTGTAATATATTCATTATTGCAAAGTTCCAAGGAAATAAATCCGGAAAATTTTTTTAAAAACAGTTTCCGAGGAGAAAGCAGCTTTCCTCTGAGACACAACTGAATATGCATGTAGGACATGGGATATGAGATCTGAAAGCAGTATTTCAATTAGGAGAACCCAATACTCCTATCTAGGCATCTCAGTATACATCAGCATTAATATGGGTCAGCAGGAAACAATTGGATGGGACTTTTGTTTTTCCTTCCAGATTTGGACGCAACAGAGAGAGAAAAAGTGAGATGCCTTAACTTGACCTTGGGGCTCCACCGAGAGGACACCCTAGCTGTGCAACACCTGCAGACACAAAAAGCTTTTTAAAGCATTTCTGCCTTTGTCTTTCTTCTTTAAAGCTCAAACCCATCCTACCGCCAGGCAGCATCATTAAAAGCCACCCAATCTCATAGCTGTGAGCAGAAGGTTGGGCTGGAGATCTCCTGGGGTTCCTTCCCACCTGAACCATCCTGTGCTTCCACAGCCTCATTAAGAATAAAGACAAATTGACCTTTTTTTTTTTTAAAGATAAGAAGAGCATGCCGTAGCAGTAACAGCATTTGCGGGAGTGCAGACACAAGGGCCTGAGAGTGTGAGTAGGGTCAGGTTTGCAGAGAGACAAGTGCTTTTATGCACCAGCTGATATACCCAGGAAAGAAGGGTGAGCTCTGGAACAGATGAGCATCTCCGCAGGTCAGAAAGAGCACAGCAAGCTTCAGGCTAGCTGCAGGCAGGCAATATTTGCTGAGATTGACCAATTAAAAGACTCTGAAATAAAGGATAGTTTGCACTTCTATAGTACAAAGAAAGGTGTGGAAGAGGAGAGGTGACAGAGCCACAGCCTCTGCAGTGTAAAGACAGGGTACAAGCAGCAAAAGACTCATCAGGAAAAGCTGCAGTATTCTGGGAAACCAGTGTTCCTGCCAGGTCTGTATTTTTTGCTAAAGCCTAGCTATGAATTTTAGTTCCCTCTTAAATTTTTGGGAATCCACTGTTCCTGCCATTGCTGAGAGTGTGAGTGGTGGTGGTGGTCTGGTCCCACTCGCACAGAAGTGTTTGGTGACCTGCATTTCTCAGGCTGTACTGCCTGTGGTACTTGTCGCAGTGTTACTGGTGATGTGCTCAGGACTCTTTACTCTGCTGTACTTCTCTGCATCCGCTCCAGCACCTGAATGTCCTTCTTGTACTGTGGTGCCCATTTGGGGCATGATGACTACAGGATATGTTTGCTTCTTGTGAGGATTTTGCCACGGCTCAGGGAATAGTTACCTGAGGGTAAAAGAGGAGGATCTGATGTGATCTTCTCCACTTATTACACAGGGTACTTTGCAACAAAGAGAATTGTACGGTTGATAGGTTTTTGTCTTCCTACTGCAGTAAATGTGTATGTTGTGTTCAAGTAGCTCATTTATATATTTATAAAAGTGTCTCTGGAGATTGTGTCCTGTGTTCGGAGAAGTTTCCCAGGGTGTTCTACAATATGTTGGTGGTATACAGGTAAAACCCAGCCACACACAGCTTTTAGGGGGTGTTTGGTTGCTGGTTTTCTTGAGAGGCTCAAGTTGGTCTCTGGGTCTTTGATATATGATAACCTGTAATTATCTCTCTGATACAGGTTATGAGGCCTAGAAAGAAGATGATGGAGTTACAACAGTCCTGCACTTAAAGCCTTGCTCTCCCAGCCTGTGTGCTATTCTTAACATCAGGGCTTGAGGAGAAGGAGAAGCCCAGAGCGAGCAATCTTCTGGTCTTCTTTTACACCATCTGCTCTGATGACTTCTTATCAGATATAGACCTTGTCCAAACCCTCTTCCCTATAAGGCCCATTTTATGTTGCCTGAAGAGTTGGAAATGGGTGCAGTGGTTTTCAGTCTTAAACTAGTATCTACCATGCACAAGATTTTCTGCCCTGACCATTGAAATGAGATTTTACAATAAAAAACAAAAAAAACACCTTTTTTTTTTTCCTGGAAGGAAGCAGTAGAAATTTTACTTGACACTTAATAGTACAGTGTAATATAAAATAGAAGAAATAGGAAACATCAGGCCAGAGTTTTAACTGTATCAAAGCAGTGACTGTAAATTGATGTTTAGAAACTACAAAGCACAGTTCAAACATATCATTTTTCAGCAGGGATTACATACACAACAAAGGCATGATTTCTAACACATTCCTCATTTAAGATTCCCAGCGTTATCTTCACCCCTTAGCCACTCTCTAATCAAACAGCTCCAAAGGAAAAAACCCTTCGTCATCATGTGCACCATGCTCATGGCCACATGGACATCCAGAATCACATCTAATGAAATAATGTTTTTCCAAGGTCATCAGCTTATGCCTGTAGAGCCTCAGCACCCAGTTGAGCAGCCAGGAACTCAACTCCTTCCTGAGCTGATTCACAACATAAACACCAGACTGATCCGGAGCATAACCACTGAACGGATACGTAACCACCACACTTTCTCTTTCCAAGCACTTCACAGAAACCTATTGCACCCATGGCACCAACAAAAAGCCAAGAGGCTGATGCTGCCCAAAGATAGGGAAGCTGCAGAGCGCAGAAAGGCTGGTTGTTACAGTAAACAGCTTTACACTGTCTCCATGGGCTGCTTTATTACTGCAAACACTCCACTGTTTTTTCATCTTCACATTACCTGACAACACATCTGGAGCAAGATTATGTTTTCTCTTCTACTTGGGACAGAAAACATTCCATAATACTAGGAAACTAGAAAAGATCCTTATTAGGAACACTGTCTCACTAGGAACCCCTGTATCATCACTCCAGCAATGGCTAACACCTCATGCCCAAGGATAGGTGAAAAAAATAAAAATAAAGAAAACCTATCACCAACAAGTATTTGATCTGACCAAAACACAGTGAAGAAAAACATTGTTTCTAATTCCTACAGAGCCAACTTACCTCTTGAAGCACTGGATGTTTTTATGCTTGCCATTATGGTTGCATTCATAGCTGCAAATGTTACTAATGGCCAAGCAATTACCCATCTCTTTTAAACATTAAACTAGAGCCCTTTCAGACTCTTACCTTCAGTCCTGTGCTTGGAGGCCCCATCAGCTGGAGCTCCTTCCTCCAGCTCCCAGGCAACTGCTTGCCCTTACAGCTTGTCAAGAATAAGTCTCAATGTTTTGCGCTTTAATTTATTTGGTGTCTTTTCAGAACTGCTTTGTTGTTGTATCGTCCTCTGAGAGTATATTTGCATGAAAGGAACATTATGAACCACTTAGTATAAAGACATAAAACAAGTGAAATGACAAACGTGTAAAAATATAGCTATTCCAAATCAAGCCAACTCAAACATTTGCAGGGGGAAAAAAAAATTCTCCCTTCATGTCCTCATCTGGCCTTACCTGGCAAATTAATGTGTACACTCATGTTAAGGAATAAGAACAAGGAAGAACATTTTCTATCCCTGTCTGCTGAGTGTGTGAGATGATGGGCCTCTGCACTCACTTGAGTATCACTAAGGAGAAGACAGGCAAAGAATGATGAAGGGGAAGAAGATGGAAAGGAAAAAAGAGAGATAAAGAGCATGTTGGGTCTTCGTCTTTAAACACTGGTTAGCCTAGCTGTGACCATGTGGTAGAATTTATTGTGTTGATATAGGCTAGGCTTACTATCATGATTTCTGGAAGGAGGAGAAACAGGGATAGGAGCTGTGGTCAGAGTGGTGGTTTCATTTCTGGACTGATTCTTCTCCAGGCTCTCTCTGTGCAGAGGTGTAGGAAGTGGCAACGCAGCCAGGAAGCTCAAGCCTTGCTGTCTCTGAGCCTAACTAAAGCTAGGCTTGCTCCAAAAGAAAATATCCTTACAAATTTTTCAAGAAAGGAAAACAGACTCAGCTGTAAGAAGACCTGACTCCAAACCCAGCAGCAAGGGTAAAGGCAGTCTTAGCAGCCATGAAGCAGTTGTTCAATCTCTATCAAGCAGCAGCTTGAAACAGCTTGAGCTGGATACAGAGATTTGGGGTGTTTTACAATTATAACACTGCACAAAACAGAGGCATGCCAATAATGTTGAAAGAGTGTTTTTAAAGAAACTTAAGTTGCCACAGGTTTGGAAGAAAGGTTTATCTAACAAAGTAAAAGCTGGCTAAAGGATAGGAAACAAGGGATAAGGCTTAATGGGGCTTTTTACTTTCAAGGAAAAATGCCAGAATCAGTTTTATTCAGTATACTCATCGGAGATCTAGTGAAGGAAATCCACAGTGAAACTTCTAAAGTCACAGATTGTACTAAACTCTTTCAGGCACCCAACTCTTCTGCTGACAGTGGAGAACCCCAGAAAGACTACACAAGACAAAATAGGCAAACAGGTGTCAGATAAGCTTCAGAATACATAAATGTGAGTTAATGCATCTAGGGAAAAATAAGCCAAACCACACACGTGATGCTGAATACAGAACTGACAGCTGAATAGTCAGAAAAGAAGAACTTAAGAGTTATCATTGAGAAGTCTCTGGTCATCAATAAAATCCAAAGCAGTATAATGGGAAAGGGTACTCAGAACAAGACAGAGGGTATCATTTGCTGCTACTTAACTTTACTGCTGCTTAACTTTGGTGTAACCACGCTTGCATGCAGTTCATGGTCTGCTCTCTGCATCTCAGGAAGCATAGTAATGTTAAAGCAAGTACAGAGAAAACCAACCAAAATGATCAAGCAGCTGCCTGACAAGGGAAAAGCTAAACATGCCGGGCCCTTTGTGATGGAGAGGAAAATGCTAAGAAGTGAAACAGTTGAGTATTACAAAATAATGAAGGCAATATCTAGGAAGTTAGTTTAAAGCAGATTAAATTAAGTATTTTTTAATACTTCTCTAACTCATTCTGACAGGAGGTTATGAAGGCAGATAGTATCAGCAGGTTCAAACCAGGTTAGATGAATTCATAGAAAAGAAGGGCAGGGGTAGACATAAAAAGAACAAGGCAGAGAAGTACCCTTTAATACCCCACAGTAAACAAATGTTGATACTGGGGGTGGCACAAGAGGAAATGGCTGCAATAAGTGGCCGGACTCCTGTGCTCCCATAAACAGCATCTGGTATTCCAGAGCCAGAAACAGAGTACTTGGGCTTGAAGGATGATTGCTTTGGCCAGAAAGGTATTCCTTATGCTTTTAGACCATTCAAATCATGGTGAGAGACAGATTTTAAAAACAAATTATCAAATAAATAAAAAACAAATTCCCAGGAAATTACATTGAGGCGAAATCCTCTCCCAAAGCAAATTTGCTGGCTTGTTTCCCACAACTGAAAGAATACTGGTTTCTCTCATGCCTCAACACTCAGAATGGTTTGGCAGGACAGTAACTGTTAGATTTACTGCTTACACATGTGCATATAATGAGATGGCATCTTATTCCAACCTGATCGCTGGCCAAGTGCTGGGTTAACATATGCCAGAGACGTGGGAAACTGCAGAGCAACAGGGAAACCTCTTAAATGGGGAAATCCTCCAGACACTAATGAAGTGATTAACTGTTAGTTTTATTCCGTTAGTTTTATTCCATGTGTTTACACGTTTCCTGGCATCATCTTCGAATCTCTCTTTTTTCATGGCAATCTTAGACACAGCCAAACACCCTTCCCTCCACTGCAAGAGGCTCTTGTTATATATGAACATATTTAAATTACTTCCAAGTTAGTGAGGAGCTTTCAACCAGCTATAAAGGGGAAATATAGCCTGCACTTATCCAACACAAGCCCTGAGATAACCTTCTCTTCCCCTCACCACTATTTAAAACCTTTGTTTAGGCAGGGTGACAGGCAGAGCAAGGGAAGTGTGGAAGCTTCTTGGAGCTTCCCAGACTTTCTAGAAGTAGGAAATCTGTTCTGAAATTTCAGCTTATTAAAATCCCTACAGCTCAAGAGCTTTATCTTTCTGCTGAGAACCCTTCCTGCACTCACCAGCCATGGACTGGAAATCACAATACCTATGAATCACTGGAAGGATTTTTAGCCTGGCTCCTTGAAGCAGTGAGGCACTTGCACTGTCTGTCCCCACAGTTGTCTGACAGCTGTTCCTCAGTAACTCTTTAACCTTTTTCAGGTGATGGGTAATGACCTCAGCCCTTGGAAAGTCTTACTAGTTTTGTGAAAATCAACACCTGTTAATGGCAAAATATAAAAATTGGTGTCTGATTAAAAAGAAGTCAGTAACAGCCCTAAAAAAACATGCCAGATGGACAAACAGTGGCACAGCCCTGGCTCTGGCTGATGGCTCTGCAGCAGCTTGGAAGGGCACCCAATGGGGCTTGCTGAGAACATGGCAAAACAGATCTTCCATGAGGCAGGGCACAGACCATAAGGAAATCAAGCTTCACTAGTCCCTCTGCTCATAGAATGAATTTGTTATTCGGACTATGGTGATGTAGGTTTATATAGGTCACTGTGACAGTAAAAACATATCATTTTTATCCTCAGCATCTTTAATCTGCAGTATCAGCCTGATGCATTTATTACTGCTTATAAACCACACCAACAAGGACTTCATTTTATCTCCATGCACAACTACCCTGTTCCTGAAATACAGAAGATGCACATTGGCTGTTTGTGTAAACAACAGGTTAGTCTCCTGATTTTGTGACATTGTTTCTCCATGCACTCTCAAATACATATGACCAATCTAGCCTCTATCTCAGTCATTTGCTAATATAAGGAAACTATATTGTACTTCTTTTTCTTTTTTGTTTCCATTCCTATTGGGAATTTGGTATTTAATCCCTACAGATACAAATCTAGATTGCCTTCTTGCATATACACCCTTTCATATCCCATTTATTCTCTATTATGGTCAACTGTATTAGCTTCCTAATGACATGTAGCATTGTTTTTCCTAGCCCTGAACATATATGGGCTCACTGACCTACCACCATTCACTTTTGACTACGGCCTGGGTTTTTACAGCCACTTTCAAACATAAATAATTAAATTCTGACCTAATTCTAACACCTATAACATAAAAAAAATGTATTTGGATAATATATGTTAAGGATGTAGAGGTTGGCTATGGAATCCTGTGGATTCCAGGACCCAGGGATGCCTCCTTGCTGACTGCTGCAGCCTAGCTGGGGGCATGCAAGGACACAGGAGGTCTCTCCATCTTAGTCTGATGGACATGGGTCCTGCTCCTATGTGCACGTTTGGTCAGCAGCAAAGCTGAGCATCTGTCCCAGACAGACAGACACACACACAGAAGGCACCAAGGCAGACAGACATGCAGATTACCCGACAGACTGCTGCCTTTAGCTGCACTTACATAGAACCAACAACCCCCACTTAAACATAAGTAAGCCCAGTCCTGTTCCTTCTCTCTGGCTGATCAGGATTGAAGTCCTCTATGAGAACATAAGTGCCCTCACTTTCTAGATTCACAGGCACAGTCACATTTACAGATCCTTAAATATCAGCCCAGCCTGTAAAGCCCTGTAATACCCATGCTCCCTTACCTGTTAAGCAGGTCTCTACCTACTCTCCAGCCAGTCCAGCTTGAAGTTTACTAGCAAGCAGATGCACGCACTACACATTTGTCTCATAAGCATCCCCACAACCATAGATTCCTTGAATACTATCACAGCTTCTCACTCCACCTCTGCCCAGACCCTGGGTCCCCTTATTCAGCATGGGCTCAGACCTTGAGTCCTTCCCGATGCAGGCTTCCTCCAGTTCACCAGCTAGTACAGCTTAAAATTTGCTGTATAATTACTTGTACATGTGCACACAGGATTACATTAACTGGGAGAAAAATAAACACACTTCAGTATTTATAGGTGCTGCTATTTAGACCCCTCCCACATAAACATACACCCTGGTCCCTCCAGCTGCTGACACCTAGACCTACAAGCCTTATAGCCCACAGTCCCTTCAGTTAGGACCACCCATGCCTCTCTTGCATATTGGCCTCTCCAGTTGCTGGCACCAAGACCTATGGGTCTCTTCTTCAGCTGCTAACACTTTGGCCTTGCAGCACACATGCAGGGGATAGAAAGTAAGGTTACACAGCGGGGGAAAAAGTACCAGATTTAGTAAGAAGATAAGGCAGAGCGCAGATCAAGTAGAAGCTGTCAGACAGGCAGATTGATTGGCAGCTCGCACACACGACCAGCCCCTTTAACACCCCTCTCCTCTTTTCCCACGCTTGCTCCTCCCCAATGCACCCTGATCCCCACCACCACCTTTCTTCACTTCTCGCACTTCCTCTAAGCACCCTATAACAGGTTTTCCAGAGCCCCACGAGCCTCTTCTGACATCCCATCAGGAGTTTTGCACAGCCCCTCAGGCCTCCTTCGCCCCCCACCCCCACCGCCCCGAGGGCATCCTTCCTCCTGCCACCGCTTAGGGAGCTCCAGGGGTGCCCGAAGAGGTCTGGGCCTTTCTTCTCCTCTTCCTAACCGCCTGCTGTTAGCTTTGTGTATCTGCCGAGCTTATTTTATCACTTTCCTTGTTATGCATTCTTTCTTGTAAACTGAAGCAGCCAGGTAACTGAGGCGATGATCTGGCATTCCACATACCCTCCAATACACACTTTTCAAGCTCTTGATGCCTGAGGTGGCTTTAGGGGGGAGAGAGAGATCCATGAGTTGCGAGCTGATGACTAAATGGCTTTGTACTAGCAAGAGGAAAAAGCGGCTGAAAAATACACCAGCCATCCTAGAATGACACAGGGCTACAGCACCTCATGCCTTCTTTATGGCATGGGTTTCACTCTGATTGGTTACCAGCTTCCAACATGTCTACAGTTCTACAATGCAAAATATGAAAGCTGATTCAGAAGATGCGAAGAGAAGCTTATCACATCACCAACCTGCTATTATGGGCAGCCCAGGCATAGGTAGACAAGCAAGTACTTGATAGTGCCAGAGGAGCTCACTTGAGTAAGAGGTCATCCAAGAAGTCTGGCAAGATGAAAAGGCACATGTCCCCTGTAAGTGAACTTCACAGACTGTGTTTTACTGCTCTCCCTTTCAAGCCAAGTTTATGAGAAAATGTAATACTATTCCCAAAGGTAACGATCTTGTAGCTTCAAATCACTCTCTCATTGCCCAGAAATCCCAGGCAGGACCGGGCTCTCCTGCAGAAGCATCCACATCAATCACATTTAATAAAATTGTACAACTTGCAATTGTGAGTCAGCTATAGTGGCTGCTTGACATGTATTCCTGTAATGTCTTGAGTGATGATCTGGAATGAGAAATTAGACTTGTGCTGCTGATCTTATTAAATTCATCCTAAAGACCACCTTACTGGACTACCTCCCCTTTCACCAAAAGTAATGTCCAAATAAATGAGACATAATTAAAACATCAAGGGAAAACTTTCCAAGATAATAAAATTTTCCAGCATAGTAAGAATAGTGAAGCAACAAGGTCAGTTTCCTTAGTAGATTCCGGAATAACCACTGGAGGGTTTTTTTTTTCCCAAGAGCAAGTCAGGAAAAACATCTCCCAGGAACCACACAGTGCAGCTGATTCTGCACTAGGACATGGGGATGGACCACATCAGTAGTTCCCAGAGGGGAAGACTGAATCAGGGGTTAAGGCATGGAGATCAGGCTAATGAGGTTTACTGGACATATGCTGAATAATGCTTCTCCAAGAACCTCATCTCCCCTTCCTATGAGAAGTCTTTTCTTCCTCACAAACCCCCATGATTGTATTCTTAGAAAATAGCACTGAATTTGCACTCTAGTAGACAGAAGGGTGGATGAATAGTGGATTTAAACCATCATTAGGTCCTGCTGGTCTTGGATTGCTCAAGTACTCTTAATTACAGTTTAGTCCTGGAGGCCTGTCTAAACTGCTTCAGTCATTTGACACTGGCACAGATATCAGCCATGGCCATGCCCCAGGACAGAACAACCACCCTCACCTCAGGCAACCTTCCCTCTCCCAGTTAGAAGCTAC
The DNA here is from genome assembly GCA_033124195.1 of Coracias cyanogaster. Classification (NCBI taxonomy): domain Eukaryota; kingdom Metazoa; phylum Chordata; class Aves; order Coraciiformes; family Coraciidae; genus Coracias; species Coracias cyanogaster. The sequence continues at coordinate 10,454 of JAVSBS010013658.1, forward strand.
CCTCACAGAATCTCCTGCAGGGAAATCTCCCACCAATCTATCTGAGGCTTTTTGAGTCAGCATATTTAAACCCTTGCAGCCAGGGACTATAGTAAGGCTGATGTTCTCACCTCAGATATTAGGGTGAAGCGCAAGGGAATTTATTCACTTCAGTTCCCATGGGTGGGCTGCAGACCTGCAAGCAGTTCCTCCAAGGAACCCCATCCAAGCCACAACAACTGAACAAGTACTATCTCTAAAATCTCACTTTATGATATTGAGGTCATGTATTCTGAGCACATATTCTGTGATCCTCTTCTCACCTAACATATTCCCTACCTTTCCCATTTGTATATCTGGGTCCAGCACATTACATTTGGGAATTACTAAAGCCCTATACCATGTTGCTTAGGCGTACCTTCAACAGCTAATATGGTGGTACTACTTCTCTATTCCACCATTGCTATATGGAACGATACAATTCTTTATAATGTCTGATTCTGCATCCATTTACCTATCTATATGGGACGAGATTAAGTTCAAATAAAAATTAAGAGATGGCACAGAAAGACAGAGCACCATGCATAGATGATACACTGTTACACTTTCTGCCCACAAGGTAAAGAAAAAATGGAAAAGAAACAGGAGAAATAAAATGTTGAGTCTTCAAAACATCTAATCACTAAATGAATCTGAGGACATTATTGCTTCTTTTTCTGTCCGCCTTCCTACCACTCCCTTCCCTCCCTTTCCCATAAAAAAAACCTAGACATTAACTGCAGCAGAATATTTTTTTGTTTTAAGCTATTAAATCATCATTTTTCCTCAAGAAACATTGATGATTTAACTGACAGTTTATTTTTAAAATAGATCAAGCATTTGGTTGTCATGCAAGTGCTGTATTTTATCCCTAATGGAAATAATTAAACTTACTTAAATGCATGAAGGAGCAAAGAGAAAATAAAACAGCCATCCATCTTATTCAAAGGTCTACCCAGCGTACGACCAGAAAACATAAGATTTTACACAGCAGTGCTATAAAAGCTGAAAAACAAATATTCCATTCACCGTTGTCCTTGATCATTAACAAAGGGACAGGCTTTAGGATTTATGATAGTAGCAGGTACTGCAGTGACAATCTGTATGGTTCTCTATCTTCACATTGTCCTTAAGGGTAATCTTAAAAAAAGAAAACACATATATAACAAATAATTAGGATTATCTACACAGTAAAAAAAGCATTAGCAAGTAAAAGATTTCTGAACTCTTTTTCTTAACCACAAGGTATGCAGATTTTTTGGGGTATGTGTACTAGAATGGCCTCTGAATGCCAACCTGTGAAGCTGCATCATCAGTGGCTTTTGGAGATGAAAAGAGAAGTTTTTCAATAGTGGCATGTATAATGACAGTCTGGTGTCCTTAATTTGGCACTTCTTAAAGTGTCTCATTTTCAAAAAGTGTCAAGTAACCAGTCTGTGAAAAATCAGGAAGTGTCCTTAAAATATTTCACATGGGGATTATAAAAAGAGAGCAGAAACATGATGAGTCATCTTCATGTTTCATCTTCACAGTTAACCAAATTTCAGTTGCTGCTCAGGGCAAGTATCATGTTGTCAGTCTAGAAAAAGATCTACACTCTACTCAGATGAAAAGCCAGGATGGGTTCAGCTGTAGGTGTCCATAAGTAAGTCAGGTATTTGGGCTCTCATCATAACCAGTGGAGGCCCAGCTCTGTGTTCAGCTGTGCACACAGACTTGTCAATTGCCATTGAGATGCCAGAGGGGATCTCCCCAAGCTTCCACTCTAAAAGGACTTTTATGGGTCCTGTGTCTGACAGCCATACACGGATGTCTTCAGTACCCCAAGATATCTCAAATGGCACCAAATTTGTGAGTCAGTAACTGAACTGAGCCTCTAGTTAGCACATTTAATGAGCCTAATTCAGGTCACCATGTCATAGACAACATATCTTGTTTCAACAGGCTCACCATATATTACATCAAATTCAAGGTTTCTTCACTTGGAGCTGAATCACTCCCAAAATAATCAGCTTTAGCAGAATCTCTCTTTAAAAGAACCTTCCAGATGAGAGTGTTAAAGGCTCAAAGTAGTTGCACACATTTACAGTTCCTTCTTGGTTATACTATTAAAAGTAAAACACCATCTCAATTAATCTAATGAGCACAGATGGTTTTTGTCCTTCATTCCTATGTATGTAATTGATAGTATTGACCAGCCACCTTCCCAAAGAACTTCCATCTATGCAGGAAAGAAGAAATGAAAATGACTTAATAAAATAAAATATACACCACTTAGTATTTAAGGAGAGGGTGCACATCCAGGAGCATTGAAAATGAGGGGACAACAAGTCCACCATCAAAACTGCAGGTGTCATGAGTCAAAGCAGTTTCACCAAAGTAAGTGGCATTGCACCAATTTCCATATCCCAACTGAATATCAGACTTAGTACTGGTTGACACTTTAATTTCCTCTTTAGAAAAGAGAAAGAACCCAAGTGAAGAAGATATAAATGCCAAGGATGCTTCCCTCAAATAGTTCTCCAATGTTCTCCAGCAAAAACATAATTCTTCTCTATTCACTGCTTCAGCTAAACATTGCATCCTAAAAGAAGCTTAAGCTGGTCTCATTCACACCCTCACCTTGGTAAATGCCTTTGCTACGCAGCAGGTTGCTTCTGATGTAATGTTCTTTGGAACGAGCATGGTCTTCTTGGACCTCATCGGAGTGGGATAGGCCCGGGAGAAACAGCACCCGGTGCACTGGTAAATGGGTGCTCCTGGCTTGGAAAAGAATCTGTTCTCCCCTAGCTTGCACTCTGGACAACCTGCCATAAAAATATAAGGAACAGACTTTTACTTGGTCTCAGCTGTATTTTCATTTTCAAAAAGACAAGGAAAGTGCAGGTGCCAAGGGGAAGCACTGGCTGCATTCTGCTGCTTGACATCTGTGGAACAGAAAAGCACAGACACCAGAACTCCTCTCTTTAGGGTCCTTCAATTCTGAAACACACACTGTCTGTAAAACTAGACCGTGGCTTTCTAGGTAAGGCACAAGCATTATTTTATCTTTTCTGGTTTTCTTTTCAATTTTCTTGACAGTTGTGGTGGGTTTTTTGTACGTTTATTGTGCTAACCATCCCCAGAAAACTTCCTACTAGCTATAGATAGTTAAATAGCACCAGCAGGATTGCCTGTTTTCAAGGAAGATTCTGTTATAAAGATTTTTTAAAATGCCCTATGATCCCAAGAATTTTGTAGCTTGCATTTTTCTACATTCAGTTCACGGCTGAACAAAAAAACCTGCAATCTGTAAAACACCCCTAAAATCTTCCTAACATGCCTCTTTTGTAGAATGCCACACCTCCAACATCCCATATTCTAGGATCGACGGAGGAAAAATATTCTGCATATTATGAGGAGAAGCTATGGTTCTGCTGTTCCAGACGTTTTGTTGCCATTTAGATCCCAAGAGTGTAAGAAACCAAAATGTTTCTATTTGGTGTTTCAAGGATTAGGATCATACACATCAATATGAGGACATGGTCATCTGGGAGACTCTTGACCTGGAGAAGTCAAGTCTAGAGAAGAAATAGGAAGTATACTCATAGCAAAATTATCTTGATTTATTATACCTTCATATCTCAGTGTCAATAAAATACAACCAAATGATAAGATATATGACCACTTACAAAACATGTGAAAGTTTAATTAACACTCTTTACGAATAATTGCCTTATTTCTGAATGCTGAAAGCAGCTTACCCTGCATGAGAAACTCTCCATCTGGGAAAGCATGAAGAAGATGCAGAAATACAGACAAAATGGTCAAAGTGACAGCTGCATACTTCCCACAGCAATCCATGATCTGTCTGGAAATACAAATACACACGTTTTTAAAGGATTGTTTTGCACTGAATACACTACTGGTATCTAGGCTGCACACTGATAGAGCATTCAGTGCAAGTAACAGAGATAATTTAGAACGAAGATCAGAAACGGAAAATGCAGTCCACTGATGTGCATTTTATAGGCTCAGAAAATTGACTTCATCACAATAACAAAAATGTGCTTTCTTTCTGGCCTTAATAATTTTTTTCTGAATATTAACATAAGCCACAGCACATAAACTCCAAATGTCCTGTCTGATGTTTATGGTAGACTGGATAAAGCCAGCAAATGCTTATGGAGTAGACAAAAGAATCTGCAGAATCTGGGACATGGAAAGACTAATTTCAGGGAAAATAATTTCACATTACGACATAATTTCCTGAACCAAGAGTCAGATTATTCGTCGACGCACTGAAACAGCCTCAAGTTGTGCCAGGGGAGGTTTAGGTTGGATATTAGGAAACATTTATTCACTGAAAGGGTTATCAAGCACTGAAACAGGCTGCCCAGGGAACTGTTTGAATCACCATCCCTGGAGGTCTTTAAAAGATGTGTAGATGCAGCAGTTAGAAACATGGTCTAGTGGTGGACAGTTTAAGAGTTGGACTTGATGATCTTAGCTTTCCAAGCTAAATTACCCTGTTATTTGATTCTGTGACTTCTTTAGTGCCACAGACCCCATAAACAGATTTTCACAGTCCTGTCCCTTGGTGGGAGAAAGCTCCTCCGACCTATGTAATAAGAGAGGCACCACACGCTGTGCTCTAGAACACTGGAAGAGACAAGGTGCCGAGAGAGAGCTCAGGAGGGCTTGAACATTAAAGATGCAGAATATATAAGTTATAACTGTATAAATATACCAAATTCTCTGCTCAATTAAAAAAAAAAAATTTACTTTTCTTCATTATTACCCTCAATAAGATTTCCCAGAGCAGGGAGGGAGGAACGAAACCTCAGTTCTCCCTATGTCCAAGCATCAGATGCACCAAATAAGGGCTACCCACAGATAGGCAGGATGGTTTTTTGGTAACTGAAAGACTGAGATCCCTGGGACTGTTTAGCCTGGAGAAGAGAAGGCTTAGAGGGGATCTAATCAATGTTTACAAATATCTGAAAAGTGGGTGTCAGGATGATGGAGCGATCAGTCTCTTTGCAATGGTGTCTAGCGATAGGACAAGGGGAAATGGGCACAAGCTGGAACGCAGGAAGTTCCACCTCAGTATGAGGAGAAACTTCTTTACTGTGAGGGTTTCAGAGGTGACAGAGCACTGGAACAGGCTGCCCAGGTAGGTTGTGGAGTCTCCTTCTCTGGAGACTTTCAAGACCTGTCTGGACACGTTCCTATGTGACCTTGCCTAAATGAACCTGCTTTGGCAGGTGGGTCGGACAGGATGATCTCCAGAGGTCCCTTCCAACCCCTACTATTCTGTGATTCTGTAACTACCACAAGACCTCTAAAATTATTCTGAAGCATTTTGTACCAGCCTGGTCAGAGAAAAAAAAAACTGGTCATTAAAAAAATGGTGTTTCCTTTAAGCCAGAGAACTGCTAGGTTCCTGTAGCATGCCCTGGGAGGATGTCCCTCACTGGAAAGTCAGGCAGGATCAGAGTTAGGCTGAGTTAGGCACAGATCATTTTAGCCCAGTCTCTCACCCAGAAAACAGAATTTCTCCCTATTTTCTTCTAAAGCATAAGCCTGAGCACTTGCTTTAGAAATGAACAAGAATTACTTCTATCCCATTGTGAATTAACTGGGTCCATGGAGAAAAGGATGTATTAAGGATGCTGAAGTATTAATTCCTCATCTGGAGCTGCCTGTGCAGGTGACAGACAGCAGCTCTCCTTCACCCAACCAGGCTGGCTGAGGACAGCCTGTCTTCAAGGATTGAGTCTCAAGGTATTTTTATTGCTGAGACAGAGAGCCCATTTCAACAGAAGGACTTTCCCTGCCCTTGCAGATTACCCCGTGAGGGATTTTGGCCTGAGCATTGCTCATGTCCATTCTGAAGTGAGAGAGGGTGCTTGGCTGTGGCTGCACAGCAGTGCCTGGTTCACTGGCCCCAGTTGTTCCCGACTGGCTCCAGCCAAGCACCCCAGGCAGCATCCCAGTTCCTAACCACCAAACTATTTACCTCAGAAATGCAAATCTCTCCAGCTCTGCAGTCACCCCCCCGCCCACCCCAGGCCGTGCCTGGAGCTGGTTTGGGCTGTGTGTGCAGTGACACCTCCAGACTCTTGCAGCTCTTGAACAGTTTCTTCTGTGCCTGTGAATATCACCTGATCCCTTGCCTTTAAAAGACTTAAGCTGTCACACAAGAGCATGTTCTAACGTGCTAATGACTGACCTGCTGGGTAAGGCCTCGAGCTGAAAACACTAATACATACATTTTAGATATTGAAATGTATACTTGTGCTTCGCAAGCAAGAAAAAAAGAATTAAGAAGCATTCAATCCTTAAGTACTTAAGAGCCTCTCTTCCAAATAGACAAGCCGATGCTGCTTCTCCATGATAAATATTCCCCAGGGACAGATGAAATTGTGACCCCAAATATTACTAAAAATGACGTAGCAATGAGAAGGACAATAATGCCAGCAACAAAGAAACTGACCTTGTGATTTGGTATAGATGTTATTTAAGCATGCTATACTGATCAGAGAAGGGACCACCAACCCTAACCAGGAAAGATGGTAGAAAATCAGGTATAATTAAACAAAGATAGCTTTCACATAATGAAAACTTATTTCTTGTCAGATTTGCACCTACTCAGCAGAACCCCTGCAAGGACTGCCGCAGTGAGGCAAATGTTCAAATACCTGCTCACATCTGCAGGGAGAGGCAAACCTGAGGTGGTCCAATGAGTGAAGCCACTTGCCTTGTCTCATTATTTGCAAGTGAACCTGGAGCACTGGGATGTGTGCAAAGACAGTATTGATTACCAGAGGGATGCTCAGTCACTGCACAAATTCCCAGAGATATACAGGGATGTGAGGCTGCTATGTACAGGTCAGCAGGTCTCTGTTCATTGGTTACACAGATGTGCAACGCAGTCATCAAAAGTATCAGTTCTGATGGCAGTGGAGCAGAGGCCCCACAAGGTATCTTTGAAACCAGGAAAAATAATCAAGGAGAGCTCTACCCTTGCAGCAATCAGAAGATCATGCTCAGGCAGATGAGGCTGAGACCAAAGGCAGGATGATAAGAACATGTCCCTTGCCTGACTGGGGTTAGCAAAGTGGAAAGAAATGAAGTTTACAAGCAAGACCAATGTGCAATGCTCTTCAGTGCAATGAATGAAGGCACAAAAGTAGAAACAGGCCTCTTTCTAATTGACAGCAAAAACTAGAGGTGAGAGGCTGATCTGAAGCCCAGGTAAGCTGAATGGCTAAGAGGCCAATGAGATTGCAACTAACCGGTGGGAAGGGTTGGGTGCTGGGTACGAGAACCTTTGCCTCCTCCCTCTGACCTACCCAGTGAGTCAGTCCATGATGGCAGAAAACAGAGGATAAGAAAGTTAAAAGCAGCCAATAATGAACAGCAAGAAAAACCTTTGACAGCAATTGTGGACACACTGGAAAGAAGCATTTGGAAGAGGCATCAAAAAGCCAGTTCAACATGTGTATATATGTATCCACGAAGGCTGAATGCAACCTGTAGTTAGTTACTCGTCTCTGCTTGGATTTTTACCAAAAATCCACCCGAGTACAAGAAATAGTCTTCTAATGTTAGTCAACAGGTGGCAAAGAATACAGGGGATGCTGTTAACATGGTAGCCCCATGGAAGCGTTGAATATGGTTTTCGGGTTTCGGACAAGCAGCTGCCAGCTGTCTGCACCCTGTTCCTTTGACAAGATTAACCTGTGTCTGCAGGAGAAAGGTGGTCCTTCACATCATCTAGATTCACAGCCTCTTATGGTCCTGCCAAACGTTTTGGGAACTGAAGTGAGCTCAGCCACATCTATGGAATCACACTGAATAAACTGGCTGGGTCCCTCCCTCCACCAAATAAGGCTTTTTTAAAAAGTTATTTACTGTCTATGCTCATTCCAGCCCCACAGAGGAGGTGTGACTGCTGGCAGACTTGCCAGTGCTAGAACACAATTCCACAGTTTAATCTCAAGCCCTGCTGCATCCAAGGGGACATTCCCCAGAGCATGAGGAGCCAGCTGGATGGGCTCATGCACTCGCAGAAGAAAACAGACAACCTTTTCCAAATGACCTGTTTGATCCTGAGCCTTTTAATAGCCTGGATGCTCCAATGGCTCCAGTAAGATGCCATCCACAGGAATAAGACCACAACTCTTGACTGATTCTTCTATTATTTCATTCTCTTTGCTGAAGGCACAGTGGCACACTCCATTCTAATATTTCTAAGAACACATAATGCTGTGATTTGGCACATCATAAGGGTTTGAGGCAATCCCTCCCCTGAGGGAAGTTGTTCAAATTACATTAAGCAAAAGGGGAATTGAAATTGCAGTTTTGCACTTCCTCTATTGAGTCAGACTGGCAGGCTCATACCAAAACCACCAAAGATACCTGTCAATAAAACCCAGATGTGATCTTCTTTGCTCTTCCAATGCAACAACGATTTTGCCTGATGGCCTTACTTGGTTTTCTGTCTGTGCCCATGCTGCTAACCCAGTTAGTGTTTACATCACTCATTTAATCTCACCATCAAAAAGGAAGCTTTTACTTTCTCTATTAAAAAATATCTTTCTTAAGCTATTGGAACATGATATAAGGCATGAATTTCATTATCTCTTTGGAAAGAATTTTAACTCTTCCTGAGCAGTCTAATTCTGTGGTCCATATTCTAGTATAGACATGCTAGCAAGCTCTATTCAATGGGTATCCTTTGTACTGATTGTATGAAATAACCTAATGTCTTCAGCGTAAACTTGGGACATCACCCTGTACTTTTCCTTAGGGTGACAGCAGTGCTGTCACACCCAACAACAGTTGAATACTTTGCACATCGTGTTTATTTATTTCTGGGATGCTTGGCCATGAGGTACGGCTGTGCCACAGCAAAAATGAACTACAACTGCCACCACTTCACTTGTAGCCCAGTGTCATGTACACAGTAACCTCCTAGCAAACTGCTGAAGACTGAGAAATCTTCACTAGCAGTTTATGTTTATTTTCCTTAACATATTTAATTGTGACTAGCAATTTAAATACTCTAAAAGATGTGTTAGTACCACAGGTTATGTAACATTTGACAATTGACAGCAACACCATTTTCCAGGAGAAAAAGACAAAGTTACTGATGAATAATGACTGTACTCAATCAGAAATCACAAAGTATCAACATTTAACTGCAATACAATCTGAGAAGATTGTTTTCTCTTACTTACAAAGCTAGTTTAACCCCAAACACTGATGTTTTATTCCCAAAGCAACCTTTAAGTTAATTTTCAAAGTAAAAACTTTGACAGAATGGAAGGAGAAGGAAAGTTTTTAAGAGAAGGGAAAAGAGAATGTAAAAAACCATGTAATTGTTCCTCCTTAACACTATTAAAAATTTAAAAATATATTACCTCCCTTGTTCAATGAGAAAAAAATCAGACAGCTGAGAAGCTGCAGGATGCTGTTTGAAGGTGAGCTGTCCTTAATGCTTGGATGTACGTTGCTGAAACTGATGTATGAAAAAGTGACATCTTTCTTTTATACCAGTAAAGGTAGATCATATTCCTTGCCCACACCTAAGCCATGGGATCAACTGTACCTTTTCTTTAATGACTCAAAATTACTTAATGTAATTATCAGCCCACCATGCTGATCTTATCTTCGACTTGACTTTCATAAAGATTACATTTTTTCTTATATAATGAAAGAAAGGTCAGCTTGAGAGCACAAACTCAGTGCAGTGTGAGTTTCCCGGGGAACTTAAATTATCGAGCATCCAGTAATTTGCTGCAGTTTTCAGTGAGCAGAATCTCATTTTTAAAAAGGAAGAGTTACTAAGGTCTCCTAATGCTTCTTATTAAACTGGAGAATAATATGTAAAAAAAAACCCAAACCATAAAACATTTCTACAGCAATGGCATTGTTTCAGCAAAAATAACAAAACAAAGAGCAGCAGAGATCTATACAAACATTTAAAAGAATAATCTCTAGTTGAATTTAATGCCCAGAGAATGAATGCAGGGATAAATATACCAGGATTACCTTTATAAAGATAAGATTTCTGGCAAGGTTTCATCTTGATTTTAGAGTAAAGTTAATGCAATGGAGGCACTTCTGAAAGCTGCACCAGGGTACAGATTTTCAAGGTTTAGGGACTTACAAGTGCACAATTTCAGGTGAGAGTGTCTCTGTTGATGCTGGCTCAATAAGACAGGTCTGACTCTGTCTTCTGGCACCAAGGCCGAGCTGCACAGCAGGGCTTGCATCCACTCAACTCTTCCCTTCCCCTTCCCAAAGGGAGGCACATATCCAAATGCCTGCTGGGATCAGCCCCTGGCAATGCAGAGGGTCCTGGGTCAGTGCTCCAGGCCATTCCTGTAACCCTATTGTGTTTTCAAGTCCTGGAGACTTGAGGAGATGCACTTCAGATGTCAGAAGTTCACTCCAGAAGTTAACTGCCTAAACCCGAGTTACTGGCTCTAGACTGCCTTTATAGTCAAAGGACAGAAACAGCCCTAAATAACTATTTCCATACAAGACTAAGTCACTTTTCCAGTGCACCTATTTTTCACCTTTGAGAGCCCAGAGTAACTAGCTTGGACTGCTCACTGCCCTACCCTTAAGACATTTACAAACATTTTATAGCTTTAAGAAACTCCCAAACATGCAAAGGCTTAAAATTACTTTTTAAACTCCTACTTTTTGTCACTTGCTGTTGCAGATGTGATATTGATATAACTTCTTGTGTTCCTATGAAAATGAGGCTTTGACTCGCAATTCAGTCTCTTCCAAAATGTTTATTGTAGAGTTGGACATGGTGAATTGCACCTGTCTAGGTTTCTTGTCCCTTGCCTTGACTCTCTTTGTAATAACTGCCTTCACTAACAGCCTCATCTACTTCAAGGTGTTGGACACCTTTTCTCTTCTACTTGTCCAACTGATCATTATAACAAAGTTAAACTCAAAACAAATGTCTCTGGCCTATGCTTGGCTTGAAATTGGCTTCTGTTTCAAAACAAAAGATGGGTGTCTGTACCTGGAAGCTTGTCTGTTTCTGATCCAACAATATGAGCTAGCCTAATAAAAGTTAAATAAAGTCTCTCTCCCAACAATCTTGCTTCATATAATATCAAAAGCAGGAGGCTGAAATTTGAAAGCTATCAGTAAACATAGTTTACTGAGAAATTTCCCCTGGAAAACAGAAGCTTAATATTTCTTGTCATTCACAGCAAAATTGATGAAAATGGCTGAAGTTTTATAGAGCGCTTCTGACTTGGCTCTGCCCTACCCATTTCATACTTATCCCAGCTTGCAGTCCTACAGGAAACACAGGTTGATTTGTGATGCTTCACAAAAAACCAGAAAACTATCTTCCTCATCAGGAAAATAAGTAACAATTGTATTCTATATTAATATTTGGTACTTGTTTATCTATATATATTTACTTTTGTATTGTAGCATGTCATCCACTAGCAAAAAGGAATTGCTATACAAAATAGTTCTTTCATTAGAAGGACTCAAGCACAGTGACAATGTTACCCTCACAACGTAAAAAAAAAATAGAAGTGCCCACAACCTGGTACTCTTTTCCTATCAGAATGTATTAGAAATAAATCTTGTGAAGTCAATGGAATTACACTGGTATAAAAGATAGGTTAAAAAAAGCTCTTATTTTTATTAAGAGGATTTCTTACTTTAGCTGCTCCAAATCTCCAACTAAAAATACTTGGTCAAATCTGTCTTAATGTGTGACTGAATGAGAAATAAGAGAACATGGCTCACTGTTTTAGAGGGAGGAAAAACCCACTGTAGTTTATTAAACAGAGTATCCTTAAATCACTTAGCAATACTCTCACAGCTTTTTGCTACCCTCTAATATTATTATTCCCTGCCCACGGCAAGGGGATTGGAACTAGATTATCTTTAAGGTCCCTTCCAACCCAAAACATTTTATGATTCTATGATCGTATTTTTATGGTCTATATAAGTATATGGATTAAAAGACAGGTAAATTTGTATGCTAAACTGGACCATCGAATATGCTTTGACAAGTTCAGGACTGTGTTTCCTATTTGTAGGAGCAGGAAAAAATATTCTGAGATGGAAAAAGGCAACAAACTGCTAAAATTTTCAAGTTTCTTTGAAGCCACTATGTTCCTAAATTGGACTGGGACTCTATTAAGGAACATAAGTGAAACTAAATATAGCACTTGTTAAGACTGAAATCAGTGTGAGCTCAGCAGCTAACTATTAAGGAGTTTCAGAACTCTTTTCATGGCTCTCTTCCAGGAGCTGGGTCCCCACAGCTCCTTCTCTGGCTTTCTCTGGAAAGTAGAGTTCATGTCTCTTCCCTTGCTCTGCCAGATGCTGTCTCCGGGTATCTGTCCTACTTCCCTACTTAGCAATATCTGCTTATCTACAGGCTGCTTCCTGATGCTGCCTCTTCCTCGCTAGAGGAAAGCTTTTCTACTTTGCTACTCAGCTCTGTTAGCAAAAGAATGGGAAAGGAGTCCCCTGCCTCAGAAAAGAAACTCTTCTATTCAGCAGTAACTCCACTCAGTCAACAAACAGACACACACCCCCCAAGTGTGGCCACAGATTAGCACTATTAAACAGAATTGACCTCGTTTTATAAAAGGGAATACAAGGCTTGCTATACCTTACTCCAACAGAGAAAACAGTACAGAGCATACCTAGGGTTTTTTTGTTTGTTTTTAACCACTGCTGCATTCATCAGAACCATTCCTGCCTTCTTTCTTGATTTCCCTATTCCTTGTAGATAAGCAAATGAGAAGAAACAACCTTTGAAAAGAAGTTCTGATTGCATTGCTGGATTGAGTGGACAAGCATTTCAAAAATTCCTCCAAATGCATCCAAAATCCACCATTCATCATTCCTTCAAGCTCAGAAAATGGCAGCCCCCTGCCCGATAATAGAATGGCTTGATGAATGCCAGAAACTCCACTTTCCTTCTCTCCTGAAATCTTTAAATGTCTCCTTGGCTTCTTTGTCCAGCCCTGCCCTTCAAGCTGACAGCACCCACACGTTGGAGCCTGCACCAGGAGGTGTCCTGAAGCACTGAAGTACCTGAAGGTACTATCTCTTGCATTTTGGGTGTTACTTCCTTCATCTCTCCTGTTATCTTCCCACAGTCCCAGGAGGAGGGAGGCTCCCACATACCACAAGCCGCTCTGCACTGACTCAGGAAAATTATCAGAGTTGTTGAGGAGAGATAACAGTGAAAGGCCCCATCAGAATGAGTGAGAGCATATCCTGAAGAGAAAAATTTGCTGGGGATTCAAGGAAAAAAGAAGTAACTAAACAAAAGCTATTTCAATAGGTATTTCAATATTTCACTGAGTCTCCCTACTCCTTCCCAGTTTGCTTGTAACTTTTCCAGTTGCCATCCATCTATTCCCAGGGGCAGTAACACCACCACAGTAGATATACACTTAAACAAGGCTCCCCAAGGCAACAGAAAATACAAATATACACCATTTTGAAGTCAAGAGCTACTATCTGCTGAAATTTTTCACAGCATTATTATGTGGAGAGTGAAAATCAAGTTTTCTGTTCTTTCACAGACGTTGTCAACTGATTATCTATAATTATCTTTCAATACTTTTTGGCCTCATTCTCCTTCACTTCAAATCAATGGGAGTTCTGCCATTATTTCAACTGCTACTGGATCAGGACTTTTAAGATTAGCTGTTAGTGTTCTCAAGCTTCAGCCAAACATTGATTATTCTGAGACAATAAGGCTTTCAGTACTTATTGCACATAAATAATTGACAGCAAAGGCTCTCTTATTCTAAAACCTTATTGTAAAGAGGATGCACTAATATATCTCTCTTTTTTTGTTTTAAATGAATTAATATTCCAGAAAATAGCATCCAGAAATATGTGTAAAAATAAGTCTTTCACCAAAGCTAAGTAAAAATTGTGCCTCTGAAGAAAAATAGTAAGATTATAAGGAATACGTACACTATTTCCCCCTTTTTACTCTAACTTATCAAGGTCAAAATGCTTAATCATGGCATGTTATTAGGCAACTTATGCTACTAACAGGAGGATAGATTCTGTTTAGCTCAGTTTTCATGCATCTTTTTGGAATAGGTTCATTCAAAATCCAATTCCTTTGAGTAAAATTAGACTAGATAATATTACAGCCGCCACAGCATTGTGGAAACGTAAACAAAATGTCATTAATGTGTAGGTTCAACCTCAGGGGCTTTACAGATTGTATTTCAATATTCTCTTTCTCTACTTTTAATTAATAAAAGCAACTACACCTCATATAATGACTAAACCAGCTCACAAGGTCAGGAAGGACTATTCCTGTTATATGTAACATTGCTCAGCTGAAGCAACCAGGTTTGTTAGGCTCCTGAAACATTGTTTATTATCAGAGAGACCTAAAACACTAGACTAGGTAGACCACTGATAAAACTGGTTATGTCACTGAGTATGTTCCTGAACCATAAGGGTAGCCCATGAGAGATAGAGAAAGCAACCTTACTTTAAACATATTTCAGTATTTAGCTTTTGTCATGAAAAAAATAATTACTGCATGAATGGATCATTGCACGTCAGGTTTAGATCTGATAAAGAGCCATGTGAAAGTGAAATGTATACTTCCACAGTGCAGATAAAACCAAGAAGCCTGATCAATAATGCAGAATGTCTCACTTATACAATGAGAAATTTCAGCTACTCTCATTATCTAATACAGAAATAATTGTTCAATTAGCTGTTATCTTTCTCTAGCCCCAAATATGAACACTTTCATATGCTTGCTGTATCACCTCTTCTATTAGTATAAATTCCTATTATGAACTGCCTTCACATTTTATAGAACTGTACTTCCTACTTTTTACTAATGAAAGCAGAAAAAACACTTTTCATCAAATTCCAATCAAATTGCAGCAAGCAAGAAGTAGACTGCAGTGCTGATAACAAACTGACATAGAAACGTGGCTCGAAAAGGGATTCCAAAGAAAACAGCTTATTTTGATCACATTATGAAGAGGCTCATTACCAGGTTGCTGTTGCCCTCTCTACTGTCACCGCACAGAGAAACCTTGCTGCCAGGTCATTCAGCTGAATAAAAATTTCACCGTGCTTACAACCCGTATTGCAGTAGCACCTCAGAAACCCACACTGAGACCATGCAGAGATGTTCCTCTGCCCCAGAGTACTCACCATCTCATACTGAGTTTTGAGGAGTAAAGACATTCCTTCAAACTCCTCCTGTTCCACCCATCTGGGCACTTTTCTAAAGATACCAGACCTCAAACTGATGTTCTGGGCTTCATCAAAATTTCCAGATGAGGTTCTAGGTCCATGTAGTGCAGCAGGTCACTTCACATACTCACAATAGTCTCTTCTGATGACATAACTAAGCAATGCCTTCACACAGCCACATGCCGCTCCAGAGAACTGTGCTTAGCATATGTTTCACATTTGCCAGAGACTGTGAGAGTAATGAATGAAGGGAATTATATGTGGTATTTGGTTATCAGTGTGACTCAGTACATGGAAAATAGGCTAGTGCATTATAATTAATGCCATATTGGAAAGTAAAGCAATCCAGTGTTGCCCACCTCCATGCAGTTGTCTTCCAGAAAAAAAGGGCTTACATTTACATAATAACACTTCAACATAGACCTTACAGTGCTTTGGAAGCTGGATATTGAGAGCTGATTTCCCACATTGTTAAAATTTAGCCACTCTCAAGCGGCAGAACAGTAGCCATTCTCTGCCAGCAACGTGACACAGCTGTCCTCCAAGGGCCAGCAATGAATCATAGTTACATCTCAAATTTAAGCTAAATGTCTAAGTAGCTTGTAAAGGTCTAAGCTGTAAATTTGGGAGGAGGGAGAGGGCAGGGAAGGTGGTCCGAAAACCAGAAAAAAATTTAAAGGCGCTATTTTGTATTATTTTGCCGTCCAGGCTATTTCTTAAGATAAGTTTAGATTATAAAACAAAAGGACTACATAACATCGCCCAGTTCAAATGGTCTAGATGGTGTGTGTGTCCTCTTTCCAGACATGAGAAACACAGTGGGAAATGCTTCAGAGGATCACTCCCTGCTTTAACACTGAGGAATTATTTTGCTCATGGAGACTTCCAAGTGCACATCTACAACAAGCCATTAAATATAAGCTATTGATATTTTACCCTTGCACAAGTGCACAGAAGAAGAAAAGATGCCACAGTGGGATTCAATTCCCACCAGCTTTAGACATGTGTGATCCAGATAGCCAGTGTCCAAGCTGGTTCCTCTGGCCATCTCTATAGTCAATGGCATTTTCAGGATGCAGTTAATCTGCTCTATTTTAGCACTCTCCTTAGAACGAAATGGGTGATGCCCTACAATTGCTTGTTTGTCTCCACTGGTTATAGATGGGTCAAGAAAACAGGCTTATCTTTTTTTTTAAGATATCTGCACTTCAGCACATTAATCCAGCACAAAGCATCTTTCATTTTATGGCTAAAATGCCAGGAATAGATACAATCATGCCTTTTTTTTACACTTAGACAATCTGAGGTCCATGCTGTTTCTCAAACTCACTGTAACTTCCTACAGCCAAGCCAGGAGGTTAGGAAGTGAAGGAAGGTGAGAACTGATCTTATCTGTTAATTGCCCCTTAGATTCTCTCCCTTTGTCTGCACTCATTTGTCACCTCCTGTCTTATTTGGTCTTTAGCTTAAAAACTCTCTGAAGTAAAGGCCATTCTTTTATTCAAACTACTTTTATCCATGAGAAGGGCTCCTAGACAATGTAACTATCACAGACCAACACTCTGCTTGCTTGCTACTAAGAAGGGAATGCACCATGTCCTTTTAAAGGATGGTGCTACAAGTTCGGCTGCTGTGAAGATAGTAAGCAGACTTTCAGAAACATGATCACCTTCCCAGAGCTATTCCCAGGTAGGGATATCTTCACAGAGACCTAGAGCCTGACAGCCATGCAAAAGCCCACTGACTAACACAAGATGCATTTAACAGTACTTGTTCTGATTTCACAGAAATACCTACCTAGGTCCTTCTGCTTTTAGCATCTTTGGTACCAGCAGATACTCACAGACTGGTGGAAAACTATGCTGATAAGTGCCACACAAAATCCTGCAAGCAAACCTTCAGCTCCAGCTCTGGGATGCTGGTATCTTTTTCAGGAGTGCATGGCACATTACCCTAAGAAGGCAGTCAGAGCTTTTAGCTAGCAAGCTAATAAAAATATTTCAATGCCACCATTCGTTAACTGACTGTATTTTTTCCTGGGAATGTACTTTAGAGTTGTTTTAGTAATTTTTAAACATTTAAAATGCCATCTCTAAATGTTGGACAGGAAATCCAGAGATAACACATCTTCACTACTTCTATTGGCTAACACCAAATAGTGAAGTATGACTAGCTAACAAATGTTAATATTGGATCTGCCTTATCAAGCCAAAACATACATTTTTTATTTTACACAGAGCTTCACTGCAGCACTGAAGCAGGCAGAGTTCACTGGCCAGTGAACCCAGACTTGCTGCTGTTTGATATGCTGCAGAACATGGCAACAGAACTGATTCATTGCAGCAAATAAGGTCACGAGTTTGCCATTGATTTATTGGTTTAAAGTGTTGTGTGTGAAATCAGCTCACTCTGACAGGGAAAAGTAACGCTCAGTGCCAATGCCTTTGTGTTTTATCAGTCTCCTGGCTGTCTGCTTTAGCTCTTCCACCAATGATGTTGCTTTAATGCCCAGTGAAACAGAGGAAGCAATGTCCTTGGGAACTTTTTCAGCCCATACTAGCATGTTTTAAAAGGCTATAACAAGCACATAATGAATTAGGACTCATAGACATATCACCAGTAGTCTTCAGAGCACAATTACAGAATTGCTCTGTGCAAACAGGCAGGACAGGGAATGTAGTGAGTGATGGGTTCAGTTTCCTGAGGTGTACAAAAAAGTCCTCTGTGCCTACCTCCAATTTATGTTAGTTATTCATCCCTCTGTCTGTGAACTACTGCTGGATCACAAGATATCTGGGTGGTGGTCTAGCAAACGTTTGCAAGAAGTTCAAATCCTGTGCGCATGCTTCCCCTCCCAGTCAACCAAATCCTACACACAAAGTTGCAATCAGTACCAGCTACAATTGAGGAATGAGCAAGCACTAACCACGGAGAAAGTGATTCATCAGTCTATCAAATTAAAGTCTTACAATATAAAATTGAATGCAGATGAAAGAGTGGGGAAGTGAAATGAGAGAAAAAAGCAGCCGTGGATATGAGTTGACACTTTCATTATTTACCATAGTCGGTATGTATCTTTGAGGGTATGGCTACACATACTCCGCAAAATTTACTTGCATAAGTCTGAGATTTGTCTGATTGAATGCAGGCAACTGCAAAGCCATATAGGCACCTGAGCTGACTGTCTAGATTCCCTCAGGATTCAGGAGAAAAAAGGCATTTTCAGACCTATTTTTGACAACTATCTCAGGACAAGATAAACTGACCACTCTCCTTAGTTATATGGTGAGCCTAGACAACTAACTCAGATGTAGGTATCTACACTGCACTGCAGAGTCTTACATTTTGCCAGATAAAGCTCATAGCAAGCCCCAAAAGACCAAAGCCTCACTTTTTAGCAGCCTGCCTAAATGTACTGTCTATTCCCTATTTCAACTACTATAGCTTTTCTCAGAGCATCACTACAGACACTGAGGTTCTGAAAAAGGGTTAAAAAAGGCCAAGGAGGGTATCAAGGCAATATCTAGAGGCATCCTGCAGGCACCAAATGGTGCCAGGACATCCCCTGGCATGGTGTGTCCCTGTATGAACACACCAGCTCCATCCCAAAATTAGAAACGCAGCAGCATGCTGCCACATCTGAATTAACTACGTTCAGCTGAGAAGCAAAGCTTGTCACCAGAGTCACAGAGATATCCCAGTGCAGCTGTATTGCTCTGGTACCTAGGACCAGCACAGCTTAGGCACCTCTGCACATGCTTCCCTGCTGAGCCTGGAGCTCACTCAATCTGCCTGAGGCCAAAGATGAGACTTGGTGCTTGAGGGTCCTAAGTTAACACCTCAGCAGGCAACTCCAGTGGTGACTGCTCTCCTTCCCCACCGACAAGCTCTCCTTCTACCCCAGTATGCAGAGTGAGAGATAATTTCCAGCAGCGAGTAGACATTCAAATACAGTTCAGGGCAAAGGATCACACCAGGTCCCTGACTGAGCAGTCTGCGGTTGTTTGCAGAGCAGCCACGGGTGTGAAGTCCCATTAACTTTGGCAATGTAGCAAGTCCCAGTCATTCCAGAAGCATTTAATCACACGCTTACAGCTTGGCTGAGCAGGGTTGTACATAAGCACACATGCTTTGCTGATTACAACAATTTTTTTTGACACTAAGCACACCACTGCAGAATGGTATCGGGATTGTCAAGTGCAAGCTTAGAGAGCCCAACCCTTGATCCCATGATACTTAGAAAAAAAAAGTTGGAGATGTTTAAGTTAGTGGGCTGTGACAAAATTCACCATGAATGTTCAGAGAACTAGATTAGAAATGTTTAAAACATTGACGGCCACTTTCAAGAAATAATAGCAAGCAAGGAAGGTTCAAATCCTAGAGAAGTATAGATGTAATACTTCTTTTTAAAAGAAAGGATAGAGGACTCAAAGCATTTTATACCTGTCAACCTAACTTTTATCCCCTGAAATGGAACAAATTATTAAATGAAGAATTTGTAAATACCTGGAAGATTATGATAATTATTAAAAAAACAGTCAAAATGGGTTTGTCATTAAAAGAATCATATCAATTGATGCTAATCTCCTTCTCTGACAGGATAATTGCTCTAGCAAATAAGTGCAAATAGCAGATATGATGCATCTTGACAATGACAAGCTTTTGACACTGTCCCACACAGCATTTTCCTACGTAAGTAACAACAGTGCATTCCAAAGGTAATTAGCAACCTGGTAGGCGCACAACATTTGAAAAATTGTTCTCAAAGTGCAGTAATTGATGGTTTGTTGGGAAAGTTTCCCCAGAGGGGAACCACAGGACTTTGTCCTAAGGCCAGTTTTATTCCTCGTTTCCATTAACACATGGGTGCACTGCCTCAGTTTGGAGGTGACATCAGGCTGGGGAAAGTGGCCAAGTGCTTTGAAGGATGGAAATAGCACTAAAAATAGGCCTCAAAAATTCAAGAAGCTGCCTAAAATCAATCAGACAAAATAAAAAACAGATAATGTTTTGGAAAGTTAAATATAGAATAGGAAATGACTGTGCAAGCAGAAAACAATGTGGGAGATCACAAATCAAAGAGTCAAAAATGTATTTATTAGATGACATGAAGAGTAATTATTCCACTTACCTCAGCTCTGGCAAAGTCCCAGCAAGCACAGTACTGGGTTTAGCACCACCACATCACTGTACTTCAAGAAAGGGAATGGCAATCCATCGCAGGGGATATATGACAGTAAAGACAGTTCAGGAAATATCAACTGTAAGGAAAGCTGAAGGAATGGAGTTGACATGGTTTAGAAGCAGAGCAGTAAATTGAGAAATGAAGAGATCAATGTGGAACATTATAGCAGCACTCCAAAAGCAGAAAGCTGCCATAAAATATTTGGTGGCCATTGTTCCACTGTGACAACTAAAGGAAGGACAAAGATCAGATGGATTTGCAGCAGAGATTTAAGTGGGTATTATGAGTCCATTCAAACTGTTAGGATTGCAAAGCGTTCAAACAGGCTATTTCAGAGGCTCTGAAATCTTCCCTCCAGAAGTCCTGATCCTACTTCTTTTGAAATAGCACAAAGCAAAGTTGTTTGTATGAATAATAAAAATACTTAAGGTATACGTCATTATTAGTGAGTTTGAAAGGTCTGCTTGGTCTCTGTAAGACAAAAGTCACTCAATTCCTACTATCTCTGTGTCATTGCAACCCCACATCACAACAATTCAATGTCTCTGTAAGTATGGGCTTGAACAGCAACAGGATCAGACCTACATTTTTCCTTGCACAATGGTGCCTAAGTAATGGAATGCGCATCTCAGATCTTTTAATGTAACATAATTTAATGCAGTTTTTGTATTTGAATAGTATACATAAATCACTGCAAGAAGAACGGCTATCTCACTGTAAGAAGAGACCTACTAAACTGTGTGTCCTAGACAAAGGAAATATTTTTCAAGTGGTTTGCCTCAGGGGGGATTTAACAGAGGAAGTTAATGCATTCCAGCAAGAATCTCCATCACTATAATGCTAGTGGATTAATTGTAAGTAAAGCTAAAGCTGAGAGTGAGGAAAATTTGCAGCATGTTGATGAAAAGTGTGGGATGGCTGTTGAAGATAAACACATACTTTGAAATGAATTTTATTTAAAAATGCTTGTATTTTTTCAGCATTTTCTTATTCCCATTACTAACTCTCAGCTACGGTTTCCCATCGTATTCCAAAAAATCATTTTTGAATCAAGAATTTATTACATTTCCATCTTTTCATTTTCACTGCAGTGGTTTCTTTCTCTGTGCAATGATTTTATCATCTGATTGCAATCAATATTGCTGTAACAGGCAGTACATATAGTTCATCATCAGTCAGAGAACAGTAAGGGATTAGAGCATTTATGCTACCCATGCTTAAATTCCATCCCTCTACCTCCTCCTCCTGCCCTTTGCAGGCTATACTTTTTTTTTCCTTCTATTGACACTGGGGTCTGTATTACACCAAAGGTTTTCAGTATTAATTTGCTGAAAAATTCAATGAAATACTCTTTTTAAAAATAAATGGATTGCTGTAAAACATACTTGCAAGAAGAATTTGTATGCTTTATCACAGCAAGGAGCTGCATGCCACTACTACATAATAAACCCATCATAAAATAGCTAAATCACAAAGAGTCAGGAATGCAGATCAACACGAAAACCAAAATCTTATTTTTAATTGACCTCACATCTACCAGAAAATCCTTCCTTTGCCTCATATCAGGATATTCACATTGATTAATTCAGATATACTCTGTCTCCACCCTTCCTGAGATGTTGACAACTGCCCTATGCTGATGCCCAATCCCTTTATTCCATGCTCATGAGAAAGATCAAGTTCTTAGACACAAAATAAAAAAAAAAAAAAGTGTTTCTGTGGAAACCTCTTAACCCCCTTCCCTTTTGGGAAGCGGCACGGACGCTTGCGCCCAGACCGTGAAAAATGCCTATCTTGTCAAATTGGGAAGGGAATGAAGAAAAGAGTGCAATGCTAGGAATCAGAATCACAGAATCATTATGGTTGGAAAGGACCATGAGGATCATCAAGTCCAACCTTCATCCTAGCACCACTCTAGCCACTAGACCATAGCCTCAAGTGCTACATCTACTTGTTTTTTAAACACCTCCAGGGATGGTGACTCCACCACCTC
>JAVSBS010013659.1:0-20877 GCA_033124195.1 Coracias cyanogaster
AGAGGCCTGGTGGGGGGGAGGGGAGGGAGGCTTCGGAGTAGTGACCTTCCTCTCTGGATGTCGCCGTGGAAGAGAGAATATTTGTTTTCCTTTAAGCTTTTATATCTTGCTGTGTCTGATATCACTTCTGGCTTCTGGAAGATTCCCTGATGATTCATGGGAGTTGTAGTTTAAGCTGACTTAAAACGACATTTTAAAAACGGTGGTCGGTTCAGCACAGCTGGTTTAAGAGTCTGTTGGTGTTTCTTAGTTCATGCGGGCTGAGACCAATCCACTCAGGCAGAGGGCTATGACTATCCTGTAGTGAATTTTCCCCTCTGCTGCTCTGAGCAGAAACTGAGTCTTCTGGGTACCCAACAAATCACCAAAGCATAACTGCTTTTATTTGAGAATGTGAATTATAATCCTTTCTGTGCTATATTGTTTTTAAGAGGGTATTTCACATATAAATCCTTAAAAAGTTATGGGTGTCCAATAATCTACGTACATGATGGGTTATGTAGAGAAACAGATACAGTGCAAGTTTCATTTAGAAAAGCTCTATGCGCATATTTTATAACCTCATGACTAACAATTTCACTGAAAACAACTGAAACTATGTAAGAAAGAAAGCAAAGTAACACCACAGCTTCTTAGAATAGTTACTGAATAAAAGATCAAGGAAACACTGTCACACTAGAAACATTATCCAGGGATTCAAACATATCAGGATATAATATTTACTTACAGAGGAATGGAAGGGTCAGGTGAAACATCAAGGTGGTTCAAAAAGAAGCAGGCCCATTGCCAGAGGATGTTCTCAGGGCAAGTAGGAGGCATGTCACTCCCTAGAATGAATCAAACAAAAGCAAAGGTAATGAAAAAACATGCCCGCATAGCCTGGTACTAGCTGGATTAAATAGTTAGGCCAGAGCCACAGGTGGTGCAAATTTGCAAAGCTCAGTGGAGATTTGCTGAGTTACAGAAAGAGGAAATCTGGCTATTGGTACTTGAATTATTTTAATATATGGATGCAAATTACAGAAGTGTTAAATGGAGAGTGCCTGATTTTCTTCTCACTTACGTCAGTGTTAATCATGAATAACTTCACTGAATTTACTTAACAGGTTTCTTTCTGCCCTCTGGATTCCTTGTAGTTAGTCCTAATTAGAATTGAGCACATAGTTGGCTGTGTAGGTCACTGTCTAAAAAATAAAATTAAAAAGAAAAAAAAAGAGGAATTCTTAGATTGAATAAGAGAACTTAGATGCCATTTGTTGTGCCAAAGGGGTTTTCTCTTGGCTTGCAATAGAGAACATATTTATCTAAGAAGTAATGACTCAAATTTCTTTGAGGCTTGAGTCATGTAAGCTGAGATTCAGAGAGGCCCTGTACATACTGAAGTGAGGTAAGAAGTTTGGGTGTGGGTTTTCCACACACTGCAGGATATTCCAGTATCTGAAGTGTGCATAAAAACTGGGAAAATGGGCTCTGGTTTTGTTATTAGTACATATTTTTCTAAATGTTGCCTCCCAGATAGTAATTGTGGAAATGTAAAAAGAAAATATTTCAATGCTCTGAAGATGTTGGTTTGTTTGTTTTTTCTGGACATGAATGTTGTTTAACTTAAGTGAGGCTTCTAACACTGCCTCCCATAACATTCTCATAGGTAAGCTCAGGAAGAAGTATGGGTTAGATGAATGGACTGTGAGGTGGATTGAAAACAGGCTGAACGACAAAGCTCAGAATGTTGTGATCAGCAGTGCAGAGTCTAGTTGAAGGCTTGTAGCTCATGGAGTTCCCCAGTATCAGGTTAGGGGTTGACCTGCTGGAAAGCAGCTCTGCAAAGAAGGATCTGGGAATCCTGGTGGACAACAATTTAATCATGATCTCACAATGTGTTCTTGTGGCCAAGAAGGCCAATGATGTGCTGGGGTGCATTAAGAAGAGTGTGACCAGCAGGTCAAGGAGGTTCTCCTTCCTCTCTACTCCCCCCTAGTGAGGCCACATCTTGAGTATTGTGTCCAATTCTGGGCTTCCCAGTTCAAGAGATGTAAGGAACTACTGAAAAGAGTGCAAGGGAGGGCTAGAGATGCTGAGGGGACTGGAGCATCTCTCTGATGAGGAAAGGCTGAGACACCTGGGTGTGTTTAGCCTGGAGAAGAGAAGACTGAGAGAGGATCTTATCAAAGCTTATCAATATCTAAAGGATGTGTGTCAAGAGAATGGGGCCAGATTCTTTTCAGTGGTGCCCAGTGAGATGACCAGGGCACAAAGTAAAACACAGAAAGTTCCGCCTAAACATAAGGAAGAACTTCTTTACTGTGGGGCTGATGGAGCTGTCCAGAGAGGTGGAGTCTCCTTCACTTGAAACTTTCAAAACCCAACTGGACCCATTCCTTTGCAACCTGCTCTAGGTGAGCATGCCTTGGTAGGGCAGCTTGGACTAGATAACCTCCAGAGATCCCTTCCAACTCCTACCATTCCATGATTCTGTGATTCTGTTGTAAAATTGGAGGTTTGAGTCCCTGAAAACCTCTTTTGTGTAGGACAAATAAGTGATTTGCTACGGCTTTTTTTCCATTTCTTTTTTTCCCTTTTGGTAATTTGCATCTGTGTAAACAGAAAAAAGTCAGACCAATGGGATTATACTGATAAGTGCCCGGTGCAAGCAGAAAGCGAATGGGAGCTGGCGTGTCTGATGGAACCACACTGTTCCTCTCAGCCCAAGTAAGTAAAGGACCATTATTCCAGGGCTGCAGCATCAGCAAAGCGATTAAATTAAGGAATTCTACACACTTCCCACGTCGTTAAAATGTACGAAAACAGATTGAATTTAGAGCATTACACACCAGGGGAGCAGAATAAGGAGGGTGGGGTTAGAAAATGAAAATCTCAGAATACAAAACAAGGAGAAGTAAGATGCTCAGCCATAGGAAATAATTATCATCACAGTGAAAAAGAAACATATTACTTGCAGGATTTTGGTTCTATTTTATGAACCTGTTTTGTACTTATGACCTTTTGATATCTTTGTTAAGATAACTATGCTCAATTCTCCTTGTGCCATGCAGTGTTTTATTAGGCCATTTATGCATATATTGGTTGAATCTGATACTAGCTGTATGAGTGGGGATACAGAAATATCTAGCTGTTCAATAAAAAAATACTGTCAGCACTATCTGTGAGGACCGACCAGTATCAGCTTTACTCTTAGAGTTTTGAAGCCTCAAGTGTACGCATTCAAGTTACATGGTTCCTTCTGGGACTTCTCTGAATCCAAGTAATCTCCTTGAGCAATAGACTCACTTGATGGTTCACAATATTGCTGCCAAGAAGAGATTTGCTGTATCTTTAGACAAAGAGGAGAAATTCTGCAGTATTGGCTAACTCCCCTCCACAGGGGAAATCAGTGTTTTCTTCTGGTTGCACTCCAGTCCTATGATCAATAAATTTGTTCAAATTTAGTGCTACATGTGAAAAACAGCATTCTCATTTTGACAAACAGCTGCAAGCGAATAGTGACGTATACACGGGATTTGTCTCCTTTCCAACTTTATTCTTAACAGAACACATCTGGAATTCATTATGAATTTCTGGATTTGAAGGTGGCTTGATTTTTGTGGAGGAAAGTTGACTTTTAAATTTTATTCTGCATAGCCAGTCAATAACAATGTTCTTAGCTCCTGAAACGTGGACAGATTTATAGCTTCAGCATACTCTTTCACATTGACATTTTTAAATACATATCATAAGTTTCACAGAGCTCCTCAGCAAAATTTTTAGACATGCCAACATGATTGAGAAGTCTAGAGTGTGTTTAAATGTGATTGAAGCATTTAGGAAAATGAACCCCAGTGACTTTCAGTAAGATTTAGACCATCCAGGAGTTAATTTCCAAGATGGCACATGTACCTAGATGTATACCTATCGGATACTCTGATGCCTATGACCAAGATACTAACCTTAAGATCCTATATTCTTAAGCCGGTGGATGATTGAAGTCACTGATATCTCAGCTTCCTGCTGTAAGAGTCTGTCAAGCCCATATATTTGTGGTACTCAGCATAAGAATAAACAGGGAAACACTGACAGGGCTGGGAAGACCACTGAATCTCATGGCTAAGCGCTGTCTGGAGTAACAAGCAAAGCACCTACCTCTAACCTAGCCCAGTGTGGCAGCAGTCCTCACATATCCCCAGTATATGGACAGGCATCAAGAAAAGAGTGTTTCTGATCTCCTAATTGAAATGTCTCAAATGCCTCCACTCTCTGAGAGAGATGATCTTGCAGCAGTCATGTATGAGGAATACATAATACCACCAGGCTTCTACTTTTGGAGGCAGAGGAGAGAGAAATATTAGGAAAAGGATCTCTGAACTCCTTTTGAAGGTTCCTCACTGTACTTGGGCCCAGTAAAAGATGACTGAGATGGAAATGAAAAGCTGTGAGGAGTCTTTGACCCAGGCAGGTAAAGCAGTTACTGAGGCTTTCCCTACATGCCTCAGAAATGATCCTTAAAGATTACTTTGGAGTTGAGGATCAACATCTATTCACAAAGAAATGGGATTTGTGTTGAAGTGTCTCTCATATCTCTATATACTCTTTCTAGACTACTGGGTAAAAGACCACCTCCACTGAGGTTTGATTCAGAACCTGAGTCCACTCTGGAGTGCTGCAGCCAGTGAAACTGCTTCTGAAGAATTAACTTTTTTCCTTCTTTCACTTTTGCTTTTTCCTTCTTATTTAGGACTCAGTCTGATGCTGGATGGGACTAAACCTACAGAGTGCCTGCCTGATGTTTTTGTCAGTTCCACAGCTGTAGGAAGAGCTGAAAAATGATCAAGAATGTAAAATTTCTTGCAGTCTCTGCAAAGGCTACTGAGGCTTCCAGCTCTGCAGAAGGCTTTCAAGGAGCTGGGGTGTTGACCCTGGAAATGCTGCAAATATTTCAAAGGAGCTAGGTTTTTATACAGCACCATAGAAAGCCTGAGTTGCTGCAAACCTACTGAAACCTGAAGTGCTTTTTTTTTTTTTTCTGTCTTTTTTTTCTGACTGCTCCTGGCTCTCAGATTCTGGAAGCCTGTCTCATGGCTTCAAGCCATAACTCAGCAGTACAGTCCACCTGGATGTTTTAACAAAGCTGACCGCTCAGAAGCCACAAACCCCAGGGATGCTGGCATACTCAGGTCCATAGGTTTCATCCTTACAGCAGGATGTTTTGAGCAAAACTTCTGCAGCTCAATGACTACTGAAAATTAATTCAAATGCAGAGCCCAAAGTTTTATGGAAAAACTGGACTGCAGGTTATTAAGTTGCAGTCACATTTAGAAATGCTCCTTGATGTCTTTCACTATGTTTGCACAGCACTTAGCGCAATGAAAATGATAAAAACTGTTTAAATATGTACAATATAGGATGAAACTATGATAAACTAAGTTAACCTCTCTCCCTTCAGTTACCTTTGTAATGTATACTTACTGCTAGCTAGTTCTAAATGTCCCAATTGTTATTTTCTTTACTAACTGTGGGATTTTTTTAAATTTTCCCTTCCTGTAGACCTTTCAATTGGATGAATGCTTGAATTACACAGCATATAACTCTCTGAATTGTTGTGGCTTAACAGGAAGGTATGTACAGAACTGTGCACTGTTCTGCTTTTGCTCAAAGTTCATTTGTACAGTTTTTAGTTGCCTGAGACCTTTGCTGAGTTTAGGTTTTAGGATCACAGCTAATCCTGGAAATCATTTCCAGGCACAGTAAGGATGAGAAAACTTGCTGAGGAGACCAGCTCCAGTGGCAGGTAAGTCCGCACTGGGGAAGGGATATGTGGCAAAAAGTGCCAGCAAAAGGCACTTTTATATATCCTACAGTTTTCCTGATGTAGATGTAAATTTAGGTGATTGAGGGCCATCATTGTTTCCAAATTTAGTTAATACTGTACTTCCCTATGGGTTTCATACCCAGCTCTTCTGAGTTTGTTGTTAATTCCTCCTATGAGACATTAGAAAAAAAAGGCCTATTCTTATTAAGAAAATACTGATCTGAAAATGCATCATAATATTCTGTGGGGCAGGATAACTTCACCTGGGAGTGTTCCGAGGAAACGTGTTCTTGGACAGGTTTAACTTTTCAGAGTGAAAAATCACAGTGCAAATCTGTTTCATCATCTAAAACCTAAAGACTGTTTTAATAAGGATAATCGTGGAAAGGACAGAGTGATAAGGGTTGCAAATGTCTGAAAATACAGATAAGACCAGATCTACCAGTAGGAGCTTTCTGTGTGGTGCATCTCAGATGATAGAAAGCAGCTGTAAACTGGTATAAGTAGCATTTGTGATTCTCTGCATCAGTGGAGCAATGCCAAAAAGCTCTGGTGTATCAACAAATTCAGGACAAGTGGCAGCTGCATCTTTCTAGACAGATAAAGATTCTTTTACAAAAAGTAGTTTGAAGAAAACATTTGCATATATACAGTAGTGTTTTTGTTTGTATGTGTGCATGCATGTCTGTATACATGTACACATGCACAACTCTGTTGTGAGTACGTGGTGGGCCTGGTAACACCATCTGGTATTAAATTTACCCGTCATCTCTTCTGACAAGAGCACTTGCTTACAGTCTTGCTAAATGCTAGCCAGAAAACCGAAGTCAACCATACTATCAATAACTCTTTTTGGACTCAGGCAGAATAAGGGAGAAAAAATTATCAAAACTTAAGAGCTAGAGGAATACATTGGATCAAAAAATCTGATGGGACTGAACATGTGGAGGAGGGACTGGAACTGATTGACTGTAAGTGGATGCTGGGACTGTTAGGGTGTGTAAAATGGACAAAGATCCATAAAGGGATGGATGTTCTGGCAGTGAGCCAGTTTGGAAAAAGTTGCAAGCCCATTTGTTGGTGCAAAAAGTGGAGGTAGCATGAGAATCTGGAATATGGAACAGATTTGGGCAGGCGGTTACATATCAAAAGGAATGAGAGTTAGCATCAAAGTACAAATATGAAAGATCTTAGGGCACTAGGAGAAATGGCAATGATGGCAGTTATCCAGGAAAAAAGGCTGGCCCGAGACAACAAAAAGAGGAAAGAAGTTCGGGGATAGGTCAGTACTGGATGTATCTACAGTTTGAAAACAGGCTTGAGTTGGGGCTCGGAGATGTAAGAAGGTAAAAAACCAGGAGAGTCTCAAAGAATAGTGAAGAAGAAACTGTCTGGCTGAATACATGGAAATTGTTTGATGCATACTTGTTTGCTGTATGGGAAATAGTAGGACTGATGGGCCTTGCTGTGACCGAAGCATGCTCATGGGAGAGAGAGGACTATCACTGATTTCAGTTGCTAGGCTCAGAATAATCTCTCTTTTAAGCATTCATGAACGGACTTTTTTTTCTTTTTTCCAAGGCTTGTAATTTGCTCATCTCTTTATAGATTTTCTTGTACATACTGACTAGAATGGTCCAAATTTCAAATCCCTTCATAAAGTATCCTAGAGGTATCTAACCTTTGTAAATCAAAAATGGTCTCCATATCTAATATTGAACAACAGTATTCTCAAGAAAGTCTTAGATCTTTTGATTCAAACAAACTAGTTCTGGGTCTGTCTGGGTAGCACCAGGGTGGAAAAGTCTTAATCAAAATGATCAGGAAAGTTATGAGCAACTAATATAAGTTCCTAAAACAGGGAGTATCAAGCAACACTAATTACAGGAAATGCTGGAATATTTATAGACACATACACACATATTTGTAGAACAAATTCTAGACTTTCAACTTTCCTGGATTAGTCTCAGTGGAGGGACCCTTTCAAGTAGTAATCTAAATATTTTAGTTCAGTATGTATATAAGCTACCCACGGATTTCATTGAAAAAATGAATTGAGTCTGGCACATAGTTGGGGTTACGGCTGACTCTATATCTTATTCACTGGAGTGTATATTTTGCTATAAATGTGTTTTTATTTGTTCTGAAAAAACTGCATTTTTATTTTATGATTTTTTGAAAGATAAGGCTGAAGCAATTGTTTACAGTCATGTTTTATTGTCTGCTAGCACTTCAACTAGTGCATAATCCAACAATTGCTGAATGCATTTTTGCTTCAGAAAATTTATTTTCTCCTTTTACCAACAATGTGACACTTTCAGGAGCTCTTTTGTAACAGAACTCAGAGAAGCCCCACTAGAAGAAAATTGGGCTTGCTTTATGTTTTTGAGTGTTAGAATCCTTCATAATGACACAATTATCCAGGATGATGTATAATGATGAACAAAGTCACAATACATTCAAAATGGCTGTAATTTCACATTCAGTCATAGGAGTTGCACCTACAGTTTGATGTACGGTATGAAAACACAAATCTCTAGCTATGGAAAGCCAGCAATATTGTGTGGTTAATAGGAAAGACTTTTACAAGGAGAGCTCTTATTCACAGAAATTACCTATGTTTTTCCAGTTATGATGGAGCTGGAAAATTGTTGTTTTAAATATTCAAGCTTATACATACCTGACACTGAGGGTTACAGAGAAAAGAGCCTGCTTTCCTTCTACACTCCCTTTGCCTTTTGTTATAAATGCAATTATGTTACTCGCAAACACTTAAATCTTGATTATGGTGCCCATAATCAAGAAACTCCTACTCAAGCACAGGTAGAAGGGAAGGCACCATGTTGGCACAGGTAAGGGCTATATTCCCTGCTCCTGTATTGCATCATGGAGAATTCTGCTCATAACACAGCAGAGTCTGTGCCCCAGGAACAAGCACTGCCGTGTAGGTATATGTTCAGGCAGATACTTAAAGGTATGACATTTACTAAGCTGTTACCAGGAAATGACCACTTACAACATGAAACCTGGGGATAGGAAAAAATATCCAATAGTAGCGTGCCAGCTTCTTGAATGGTCTTATCCACTCCACTGAACTTTGTGAAAATTCTCCTTTACACCAGCTGAAATCTTGGACCATGATCTTTTAGAACAGACATCAGTTTCTCTAAATTGCTTGTCAAGAAGAAACACAACACTATATTCGCTGTTACTCAGCTAGCAATGATGTATTTATCATGATACTCTACTTCAACTCTGTCCTACTGCTGCTAGGCATCATCTTAATGTTCCTTTTTACCTAAGAAAAATAGGATTGGTGTCATCTTTGAGATTCAGTGAAAACTACTGTTTATAGGTAGAAAAAAATATAACTTGCAAGCAAGCTTCTTAAAAACAAAACAAAACAAAAAACCGCCCACAAATTTCCCAAATTGGGACCATCAGGAGAAATTAACTAGAAATGGAAACAAATAGTAGCAGTAAAAATATTATATCCTGAAAATTTACAGATCCTTCACTAGTCTTTAAGTCAAACAAATCTAGAGAAGAAGCAGGCACTATTGCTTCTTTTAGTGCTTGTGTGAGCCATAAAATAAGATGTTAGGAAAACACCAATATTTAATGACAAATGCTGTAATTTAGAGCACAAATTATGTTTTATTTATCACCAGTGAAATAACATAGCTGAACCCTTCCAAATTCTGTATCAATCTGCCTTTTTTGTTCCCTGACGATGGCTTCGGAATAAATAGAAAAATAAAATATTTCCTTAAAAACAGTCAAATTATTTGTTTCAGGGCTCATAAACATCTTTTATGAACAGCAGTCTGATGACATCTGATGTTAAGTAATACCAGTGGTGGTGTAACAATTCTAGACTATGGATACCAAAGAAATAAATGTTTATAGGGTTTTATTAGACTGGTCTAATTGAAAAATTACATCTTCTTTGGCACACAGAAACCTGGTGAACCTTCTCTATTTTTTTCCAAATCGATGTGATGTTATTGTTACACATATTGCTTTGGAAGACACACAAACGCTGAGGCAAGCAAAAAGTCCTTGAGCCTTTTGAGGCTTGCTTAGATATGTCACAGCCACAGAAGACTTGCCTTCCATTGCCAGGTGCGCTGAATGTTCTGACCACCTTGACTGTGCACAGTGAAGCTGCACACTGGATGAAGTAACCTCCAGTGGGATATGTTCCAGGCAAAGAAAGTGGAATTTCACCCTTCGCTTTGGTGTTATCAGAGGTGTGAACAAGCACGGTTAGTAGATCAAGTGCCTTCATGCTTGCAAGAGTGCTTAGATGTATTTGGGAAGTGGGCTTTGAATATCTGTAGTGCCATTTTATGATCCTTTTTAAAACTAGTCACTGTCACAATGTACACAAGGGTTGAATGTAGTTACATTGTTTATGCGCTGTGATAACATCTCATCATACTAATTGATAGGATCTCTTGCTACTCTGCATTGTCCTGTCCATCTACCAACTCCTGTCTTACATTTTATATTGTACATTTGTATGTGTCTTTACATCACTTATCATGCTGAGAACATGGTCCAGACCTAGCATTGGTATCAAAACTACTGTGGTGGTTTCAATGACTTACCATGCTGGAAAGTCTGTTGCAGAGGAATAGTCATGCTATGTAAGTTTATGCTTGGAGTAGGAGTCACCTCATTTTAAGATAGAGATCTATAGTAGGAAAGAGGAATCACTCTCAAAATATACTTTGGAGGACTTTGTTTGTTAAGTTGTTCTTCTTCTTCTGAATACGAAAATTATCTAGATGTTTAAAATTAGGGGAGATGTATGTCATCTAGATGCCTCTGGTATCTTCTGTGTTTTGTCATCATTTATTATATAAAAAGCCAGATCTGTAAGCTCCAGCAAACAAGTATGAATAAATAACAAAGCAAAAAAAAAACCAAAAAAACATATGTCACTCTTCTCTGAAACATACTGGAAAGTTTAAGTCAAGCACTTGTATAAGTTGTTTGAATTCAACTGCTATGCATTATAGTAACAGAAACTGTAAGTGATAGCAATAACACTGGAAAGCTTTTATCAGATTAAGTGAGGGGTTTGGATCAGCTCCCAGCAGCTATGGCTTCATTTCTCAGAAACAAGCAACTTGTTATCTGCAGCACCTTTGCTTGCCATTCCAGCAGAGTCCTCCTGGACTGAATGGCTGACGGGAATTTTTTCAAAGCTATAATCATTCCTGTAGGCTAAGACAGTCTCACAGAGCTGAACATGGAGAGTGATCAGTCCTTTCATTGAAATATTGTGATTTGAAATAGAAGTTGTTAATGTTGGTTGACAGTATCTTGGCAGAGAGGAGACAGGCAGATCCCTTCTCCTCCCTCAGTAGTTCTTATATCTGCTGTTTTATTAAAACACTTCATCATATTTGTAAGCTTCAATGCACAGTTCTTCTTAACATACTCCCACATAAGGATCCATTGAACAACTT
The DNA here is from genome assembly GCA_033124195.1 of Coracias cyanogaster. NCBI lineage: Eukaryota > Metazoa > Chordata > Aves > Coraciiformes > Coraciidae > Coracias > Coracias cyanogaster. The sequence goes on from JAVSBS010013659.1 coordinate 11,284, forward strand.
GCATTGTCTTAGCTACTTCTAAGGATAAACATTTCTTCAGGAGTGCTCATGAAACCTACAATCACTAAAGTCTCAAAGATAATAAATGTTACCTTCTTCATCCATTACAGGAGGTAGTATCTTTGGTACTTGTGAAGATAAAAGCTAGAAGGAATAACATTGCCCTTAAAAAGAATGATAAAAAAACTACGGTAGTATACTAAGACTCTGTCTCAGGAGCATGGTAAAAACTGTGAGCTCATTCTTGGAAGGGAGAAGTTGGAGCTAAACCCATGTTAGACAAAAAAAGATTAATCAATTACTAATTATAATAGTAACTTTAAAATAAAGGAATCACCTTTCTCTGGGTTTCTTTGGGATTATTTCTTTTCATACTCCTTAAGCACACGCAACTTTTATTTAAATCAAACAAGATGACTGAAGCATTTTAGTGGATAATACAGTGAGAATTTACTAAATAAATTTTGTATAGACACCAATTTCCTGAAGTGGCTTGTTCCCTTAAGCTTATTCCTACTTTAAAATAGAATTGAGAGGTGACTTTGGCTTTTTGAAGCCTTGCATCGCTAATAATTTGTGGGACTAAGGCTCCTCCATCCCTTGAAGTGTATTGCATTCCAGCTGCCTTAGGTAGCTCTCAAGTAATTTACTTGGATACAAAAAGCAGTATAGTAGGTTTGCGTGGCAGTTTGCCCGGACTAATATAGCTACTTCTAGCTGCGTTAATTAGTCACAGTGGAGCTCCACAATAAAGCTTGTTTGTTCAGCACTTGCTCAGGTATCTTCATGCTGCACTGCTTTATGTCATATAGGTATAGTCTTGGGTGCTTCTAAAATTGTAATCTCTTGTCTAAGGGAAAACTAACATAAAAATATCCATGCAGATTCCATGCTTCGTAGCTGCCTGATGATCTCCAGATCAGATGGGTCAGTCTGGGCCAAACCTCCCTTGCAATACCTCACTCTGTCATCAGGGAAGTTCCAACAGGACTGGGTGTGAGCTGAAGAACATTTTAGCCCTTATCATGCTGTTAAAATGTGAGCCATAAACTCCACCTCTGTCCTACATGGCTCTGTTGATGTTGCAGAACTAGCTTAAATAAAGCAATTTAAACATATTTAGAAGAAAGACTACCTTGAGTAAATGATTCACACTAGAAGCAGTAGGAAAAGGACTCACCAGGTCCCTTATATCTATGTTGTAATTAGAGGAATATCTGTAGGCTTCCTTCAGCCCTGTATTCACCATCCAATTTGGAAGCTGAGTTGCAAATACAGCAGAAAGCTGTAGAGACCATACTTCATCCAGTTTTATTATAGTTCAGCTCTGTTTGGGATGGGACTATTAGGAGTTCATCTTCTCCTACACCGGAGTTATGGTCAAATACAAACTCAGAGAAGCAATAAGCGACTCAGTTCGCTCCTCTTTGCAGCTTTCTAAAGTCTTTTCTGCTATCTTTCCCCCATTCATTCAGCTAGGAATGATAACAGAGGAAGTACTTAAGAAGTCACTATGTTGAGAAAGAGAGAACATTTTGTATTTGGCCTCTTGTTGGATTAGAACTATAATTTCATGTTTCCTTTCTCTGAGAATGTAGCACTGGGGAAAGGTGTCAGACTGACATGCCTGGAAAATGAATACCTCTTTGTATGCACGGTTTGAATCTGAGCACATCAGAGATTCTGGGCTAGTAAATCTCACTAATCCCAAGAGGTAAATTCCTAAAAGATGCTGTTAGTAAATGCTAATTATTTTCCCTGAGATAGAATTCTAAGTCAGAGAGAAAGGAGATGAAGAAACACGGAGATAAAGAAACACAGAGACAAGACATACCTGATAATTCTGAACATATCACCAGGAAAGGCCTCTCTGCCAGGCTGATAAAGAAATGTCCTGCTCTTTCATCTTGTTTTGAATGTGCCTACCAGTTTCATAACAGATGTCAAGAGCCTCTGGCCACTCTGCAGTCGACCCATGCAATGCAAACATAAAGCTGCAAAAACACAGCGTTTACCTTCTAGTGATGCATTTTCATGAAGACAAAACAACTGTGACATTTTTTCTTAAAATGTGAATTTTCTACTCATGAAAAGCAGCATTGCAGATTTCTAAAAATACCTGGCATCTTTGCACGCCAGAGCTGAGAGGTCTAAAAGAATGTGTCAATTAATTGACTAGGGAACTTAAAAATGGAAAACTGTCAGATGGATGTGTCTGGACTGTAGATAGGGAGGAGAGAAAGATGGAGAGAAATGTGTGTGCTGGCATTTCTACCCAATCATGTAGCTTAGAATAGGCATTCTGAGCCAGGTGATAATAATGGGGAAGGAGATATTGCTCCCCATCCTCTCTCCCTTGCCAATCTTAACTGACTCATTGCTTTGGAAATTCTTGGCTAACATATTCATTCATTTCTCACAGAAACTAAGTGTTATAGCTAGAAATAAAACAGAAGATGGCTAGTAGCAACATCTCTAGGAATTAGAATTTGTAACGTATGACTTTGCATCTCAGAAATTTCAGAAAAGTTATAATTTATTCCTTTTCCTGCTCTGCAATATGTCTAATGCTTTTACTGCAAAAACTACGTGACCCAGCTGCTCAAATTAACAGCAGTAATAAAAAGTGTTTGTGGTTATGAATCTGTCATTCTAGCATGCACAAAGGCCAGGACATGGAGCTACCAAACACACGGCTGATGAAGGAAGAATGGACCACCTTGGTAACAGCAGGGAACATGAAGACTGATTTTCCTTGTATCTGTGCCATTAGCATTCTCACTGCAAAGCTCACAGGGCTTCTAGCTCCTTCCTGATTCCTCTACAAGTTTTCTGGATGAATAGGATGCCATACACTGGCTTTCCCAAATTATGAGTGCTTGAACATTAGGGCAGTACCTGTGCTGAGTGGCTCTGGCTTCCCTCACTTGCAGTGGTTAAAAAGCTGATGTTTAGGTGTTTCTTGCCACAGTGTTGAAACTACTTTGAGTCTCTTACCTCTCTCTACCAAGGGCTTTCATCAAATACTTATGAACTCTACCCTTTAACCACATACATTTTGTTAAAATTAAACTGCTTTTGCATATTAGGTTTAGAAGTTACTCTGAGCAGGTGACAATGATTTTTTTTCACATTAAACACTTGGACAGCCTAAGACTATCTTTGGTGCTGATACATTGTCTTTCTCACCAGAAAATCTCCAGCAAAACTGTTTTGCCTTGGAAAACTGACTTTTTAACAGAAGCACTTCTGAAAATATGTCTACTATAGGTGGATAATTTTGTTATTCCCTCCAAAACAAGCTCCCTGTGAAACCAAATTCTTTTGAATATGTGAACCCTTCATGGTAGTTATGGTTGATGGTGTCTGAATGCAGTGTACCATTCTTCTCGAGGTCTTCTCTGATTCCAACTAACTGCATTGATGACAGTCAGCTCCCATAATGCACAATCCCCAAGTGAACAGGTTTATGATGCCTCACGGGGGTCAGAGTTTGCTCTAAAGAGATTGCCTGCAGAGAAGAAAAGGACCGTGAAGAATCAGGGAGTCACCTCCCAGAACGTGCAGAACTGCAGAAACCTTTCCAAGAAAACATTTTATTTTTGCACTTAGAAAAAGTATTTTGATTTTTGGGGGTAGACTCATTTCTGCTATCCAACCAGCATATTTTTGGAAGCTTTTCTCATGAATTATTCAGTTTTCCTGCGCATCTTTCTTGCCAATAAAACTTTTACGTTGGAGACAGATATCTGAATGTTCTTGCAAGGACAGTCTGCAGTGACAGAATAGAGAAGGTGGTGGAGTCAGGAACTCAACCAGCTGCCATAGTGCTGAGTTGTACACAGGAGCATTCCAGAGATGGAGTTACGACCGCAAGAGTCTCCCAGTCAGCATATTGATTCAGCATTGGGGAGTAATGTATTGATGCCATATGGTGGAGCTAATCTTGTTTATCAGTACTTCCCCATCCATTTGGTTCATAGTAGGAACAATCACAGAAATAGCTACTGCTGCAACCTTCTACAGAGCATGAGACAGGTGTGCATGGTCTGAGGACAACTTAGAAGGAGACTGCCAGTTGGAGACTGAAGCAAGACAAGAAAGCTCATCCTTTCTAAGTTACACCAAAGTATCCAACATGGGATAGATAAATAGCCTGGCTTTGAGAGAGGTTTCTAGTGGATCTAGCAAACTGTTTTCTTATTTTAGCTCCAGATTTACGAAAGGCTTGTCTATAATGAATTTATTTACAAAGCCTTGTGCAGTGAGTATATTCTAATTCCTTAACAATTACAGGCTTCCCATTCATGCCTGTGTTTTTAAAAGGTTAATAATTTGGTGCTCACCTCAGCCAACAGCAAGAGGGGATTATTAGTTGCTGACCACAGACATTGCCTGTGAAATTTTCATGCCTTAAACTATTGATTGGCAAAGTAAATGCCAGACTGAGTGTAGAAACCTTCAAGGCTAAGCTTTCTGTTAGCCTTGACAAAACTTTGACCACACTCAAAAGGGCCAAATGTTTTTCTGATACAGTCCTGAGCTGGCTGCAGAATTTCACCCTCTGCTATTTTGCTGGCGCCTTTGCATTCTCATATATTTCAAGAGGGCTAGGATTGCTCCCAGAGTGAATTTTGCCTCTGACTCCTCTAAGAGAAGGCACTTACCTTCTGCTGTGCAGCAGGTACGGGAAGAACATGATGAGGGATGCCAGCTACTAGTTAGCCCCTGCCTACTTTGTTCCAGCAGATATGGCAGCCGTGGATACAGCAGACAATTCACTGCTTGAAGTCCTTGATTTTAATGGTTGAACTTGTGTAACATCTTCCTTTTCACATGCCACCCTGAGTCATGTTAGGAGGACTACAGGGTGCCAGCTTTCTAATGGCTGTGAGAAGTGGAGCAGTGTTCACACTTCCCAGTGCATTAGTCATTCAAATCCACCCTCAGTCTTTCTTCTGTCATACATTTATTTGTGTACAAGCAGGTAAGCTCAGAATAAGTTAGAATCTCTTATTGGAAAGGTATTTCTGCACAGATTTTGCAGTAAAAATCCTGGAATCCCACTGATGCATATTTCACTTCTAGCTGTGGCCCCTATAAATCTAACAAGGTTATAAGATACTGGGAAGCAAAAGCTGTTTGCATGCTTGGGAAAGGCCTCCTCCTCATTCTTCTCTATGAGAAAGTGGTTCACCCAATATTAGCCAGAAAAAGGGGTAAAGTTCAGCAACTATCCAAACTCACCTTCTTCCTTCTAGCCTTCTTGACATCCACTTGGAGTTCACTCCTGAAGCTTAGTTACATGCAGTGTAATCACTGCACACAACACACTATCCGGAGAAGAGAGCTGAATAGTTGTTGCTATGCTGTGTCAGGAAGGGGTGAGGGTGGGGAACGAAAAACAAGAAAACAAAGTTGGGTGAGACAGACATTTTGCTTCTCCTCCTTACAACCTGTGGTTCCCTCCTGTCAAATCTCAGAGAGTAGAAACACAGCAGCAAGTTTAGCTCTGTGAATACAGTCTTGGAAAAAACAATGTCATCAAACCTGCCTGCTTTTTGGTCAGTCTCCACCTTCTGCACATTTTATATATATCTGTACCTGTATCTGTATCCATCTGTATGTAATGTATATGTATAAATATACAGCCTGAAGACAGAAATACTGTAAGAAATGTGCAAAATCAGCAAAGAGTAAAACTTGTTCTCATAATCTGGAATTAAACTGTTAAAGAACAAGAAGCAAAAAATCTGCATAAACGCCAAACCCAGCACCAGGCTAAACACAGGCAGTAATCTTTTCTTTGTCAGTTTAGAACGCATGGAAAATTAAAAACCCGGGCTCCATACCCTGCAGCAAGAGCAAGTGCTTTGGAAGGAAGCAAGTTCTAGAAAAAAGATATTTACTTTCTACAAAATTATCTGTTCTTCCCACACCCACTAACAGGAGGTATTTAATGAACAGTATACTCCAAACACGACAGTAAAATAAGCAACAGAAATGCAACTCCCATTATTTGGAAGTAAGTATGAAAGGTGAAGAAGTAATTATCTTCAGTCTTACCAAATTCCTCTCAAACTGTGAAGAGGCCTAACAAGCAGACAGCTCTTCAGCATTTTCTTCCCTCTCTCTCTTTACAGCATCAGTGTCCCCAAAATTAAGCAGCTATTCTGTCTTACAGACCAAGCTATTATGTTGTGCCCTTAACCTTCTTCTCCGTGTCTTCAGGAGCTTTGTCATGCTGGCTGTGCCCTTTCTGACACCGAGAGTGTCCTCCTTGGGACACAAGTGTCTATGAATTTGAAAGAATGAAAGTTTACTCTTGTTTTCTCAGACATATCCATGCTGCTGGGAAGTACTGCACATTTAGTGGATAAAGACCCAAAAAGAGTCAGTGGGAGCCAAAAGATACGGTGCCAGCCAAGCATCCTTCCTTTGCTAACAGCAACAGAATGGTCTGATGGTAGGAAAAGTCAATTCCCACCAGCATCCCATAGTCCTGAAATCCACACCAACTACTAACCTTTTTCCTGCTCTTGATCAGTTGCACTTAGAGCTCAACCCTGCACATCAGCTGTCTCTCACCAGAAAGGAACTACTTTGCTTGACCATCTACTTCAATGATGAACAGTTTTTGGCTGTGGCTACTTGTCCGTTCTTCTGCAAATCTTGGACATGTCTTTGGGAGAGCCTCTGCTGGCTCCATGGGCTGAAGCAGCAATGAGACACCAAACTTTCTCCTTTTCTGGAAGTGAAGATGTGTTCACATTAGTGTTCTAATTTGAACTAGGAATATACTTTTTTGAATACGATCTCCTGCTTTCGCCCATTTATCATGCTTCACTTCACATTAACGTTCTCAGACCATGCAAATCATGGCCATCTTATATGGAGCTAAACTAGAAAATATGCCAGAAGAATACACTCAGTGTACTTCAGCCATTAATAGGTGTTCAATCCACAGGAACAAATGGAAACTGATCTCAAATGCAGCCCTTATAAATGAAGCTACAGTAATGGAAGGTTTGCAGCATTAAATGTTTCACCTTTCAAACCTCTTCTATAGACCATACTATTTAGCAATGTAGACAGATGTTTACTTCTTTTCCATCCTTCTGCCTTCCTGCTTGCCTTCTTTAACAGGAAAATGAGATAAAATTTGTATTATGACAAAAATAGGTCCTTCATAACTCTATTGCTTTCTCAGAAAAAGCCAGCACCTTGCTATCCTGCTATTCAGAGGGAGCCATCTCCCAAACCACTGTCTGTTTCACCAGGGGTGTATCCTACTCACTCACAGACGTGATCACCAAAGTGACTCTGAGTTATAAGGAGAGGCTGCTGAAGGTGTGAGATTAGGAAATGACATTATTCTAGTTGGAATGACATGTATTCAGTCAGTGACCAAGCACAAGAGAAACATATTATACTAGTTAATTTCATTTATTTGTTTGTTTTGCAAATGTAATGCTGAATTAACTGAAAAAGCCAAAGAAAAACCAGAGAAATAAAATGCAACAAAATGACACAAAATGGTTTGTTTTTTTTTTTTCCAGGTTGCACAAAAGAAAAGTTGCTGAAAGCTTTGACAAAAACTAGGAATACTACTCCACCCCTGGCCCAGATTTGGAGAAAGACTATAAATCTCAAATAAACAAGATTTACAATTACATTTAATTTTCTGTGATTAAACTTGGGTGCAGATTCTCATTGTAATTGAAGGAAAATTTAGGTTTATTTAGCTTTACAGCTAAAGTCCCAGGGAGAGTGAAAGGCAGTGATTCTTTTTGACTTTGAGAATAGCCCAGGACAGGGCCCAGCATGTCTGATATGAAGGTATCAGAGATAAAATACTAATAGACTTGTTTCTTTTTTCTACTACTGTCATAGTATATAATTTTTTTCTGTTTAAAAGACCGTGGTATGCTCTTGTAAAATAGTAGTTCTATGAACAAGTAAAGGGAAATGCTGAAGAATGCAAATACATGGACTTTGGTGGTTTTGTTTGCCCTTAACTCACTCCATTATTTACTGCAAGTGGTAAAGCTAAATCCGCTGTACAAACACTCAATCCTACAATGTGTTATGGATTTCCAGTGGTGAACTATTAGATGTTCTGCAATTAACACAGCATGAAAGAACCATCACTTCTATGGATCTGCATGTTCACACTTTGTTCTAATGAGACCCAAGATAAATTGTTCCAATCCATAGTTCACTTCAGGCTTCTGTAATTCCCATGAATTTCTAGTATGTGCAGATCGACCAATTGCAGACATCTAAAATTCACTTGTACTACTGCAGCAGCTAAAGCCAGAAGAAGAATCACAAATATTCTCCTCATGTTCATATTTTTTCCCTTTCTTTTTCTGTGCAATAGCACATCAGCAGATGGAGAGAGGTGATTGTCCCCCTCTACTTTGCCCAGGTGAGACCTTACCTGGAGTACTGCGTACAGCTCTGGAGCCCTCAACACAAGAAGGATGTGGACCTATTGGAACATGCCCAGATGAGGGCCATGAAATTGGTCAGAGGTCTGGAGCACCTCTCCTATGAAGAGAGGCTGAGAGAGCTGGGGTTGTTCAGCCTGGAGAAGAGAATGCTCTGGGGGGGGACCTTATAGTGACCCTCCAATACCTGAAAGAGGCCCATAAGAACTCCGGGGAAGAACCGTTCACAAGGGTTTGTAGCAACAGGATGAGGGTTATGGTTTTAAGCTAGAAAAGAGTAGATTTAAGTAGGGCATTAGGAAAAAGTTCTTTAATGTGAGGGTGGTTGAGCACTGGAACAGGTTGCCCAGAGTGATGGTGGAGACCCCATCCCTGGAGACATTCAAGGTCAGGCTTGATGGGGTTCTGAGCAACCTTAACCTAGTTAGAGATGTCCCTGCTTATTGTAGGGGGGTGGAATAGATGACCTTTAGAGGTCCCTTCCAACCCAATACATTCCATGGTTCTATGATTTGCATCCATCTACCCTGGTATTTTCCCCACAGATGTAACAAGGAAGAACTTGACCTAGTGTCTTAACTAATGATAGTGTTGGAATTATCTCTATTAATAGATTATGTCATTTCTCCTTCTCAAAGAAAAATGCAGAGCAAAGAGTGGTGAAGGGAAGGAGGCAACTCTGCTTATGCCCACACCATGTTTAATAAACCTTGTCTGTAGAGGAGTCTGACAGCGTACTTTCTATTCTAGGTACATTTGAACATATTCTTCGTAAGAGGCAACACATGAATGAGGCTGCTGATTGTTGTTGTCAGCATCCAAGGTGGATGATAAAAAAGAACAGATGAGGATATTTCTCTGCAGATCAGCACTTCCCAAAACTCACCTCACTGATTGCACACTGTGAAATGTTGGGTGTGTAGCATAATGTGTGAAATTCCAGGTCGAGAAATGTATGGAATGGGGCTCTGAGAAGATTGGAGGAGGTGGGTCATGAATTTCAGAGATCCTGTGGAGTAGCTGGCTATATCTAGATCCTTAAATAGTGACCATGATTTGAAAATGAAAGGAAAAGAAAAGAAAAGAAAAGAAAAGAAAAGAAAAGAAAAGAAAAGAAAAGAAAAGAAAAGAAAAGAAAAGA